>ML816475.1:7471-29716 GCA_009831015.1 Picea engelmannii
AAGGGATACTCACTTGCCAAGTAACATTCAACCTCTGAGTCAGAATCTTCACTCACCATGATAGGGTCAAGGTTGACAGGTGCCTTTGGTTTGTTTCTTGCCATGCGAGAGATTAACCGGGCATTTTTCTTGACTTTAGAATTGACTGTGGGTTTGTCTTTAGGCCTTTTAACCATGGGTTTAGCAGCTTCCACATCCTGGGTAACAGAATTGGGTAGGTCAATAGGAGAATCAGGTAGGGGTTTAGGTAACAAAGCACTATAAGGCACAGGGGGTACTGATTTTCACTCGCTCACCACAGGTTTGTCAACCTATGGTGGGCTTGAGTCACCAAAATTATTGCGTTTAATAAAATCATCCCAACAATCTCGGTGTAACCCCAACTTACAAACTATAAGCATTTTAATTAACCCAAAATGAAAAAGACTGTTATCGGACTGGTTCCGTTTGTACCTTTTAGACATTTTAAACAGACTCATATGCAAGTAGTAAGGCATATTAATCTCATAGCCCATGAAAACCATAAGTATTCGAAGGTGGTACAAGAACACGAAACCATACTTGCCCTCGCAGGTGACGAACTACTTGGTTACCATGAGCAAGTCGTGCTAGCGTTGCTTAAGCATATTTCCGGGCAAACCCTTGTCACAAGAACTCACCCTTCGTGACTGGAAGAGTAATGTCCATGGGACATCTTCCACTTTGCAATTTTTTGACCATCTCTGTCCGACAACAGGCAGACCGGTAGCTAAACTGAGAAATTGCTCATCAATTTCTAACTGCACATCCCCAACCTTGGCTCGGCAGCCATCAAAGGTTAATGCAAATTGCCTAGCCACGCTAGGGTTATAGCCATCAAACTTTCGTATGAACGGGAGCCATCTGAATTCCTCCAGGTCGTTGTAAGCACCATCGAACATCAACAATGCCTGGCTACCATTGGGTTCAGCCCTTACGACCGGAGCCATGGTGCGGGTGCATGGTAGGGTTTGGATGGAACACAACAATACACAGGGGCAAAAATGGTTATGGCTAACAACTGCAAGCGTTCAAAGGGGAATGAATTAATGTATGCGTACGAAGGTGGTGGTATTATCACCGCCATGCAGCATATTAATGGCACAGTACAATGTTTTTCAATCACTTCATCATATCATTTAAACCATACTGATCGACCAACCCAAAATTTCGAGCGGTGGATAATCATATCAACGTGCCATTAATCAATGTAAAACCAAAACCATATATCATATCAATGCGCCATGTGTATAATTCAAGCCAAAGTAAAATCCAAATGTTTCACCAACGCGCCATGTGTATAATCAAACATTGCCATTCAATATGAAATCAAACTCATATGTGACCCATTAGCTTTCTGCATAATCAAAGTTCATAAACATTGCAACAAGAGATTTCATAAAATTGAAAAGTCAAGAGCTTATAGTAATAAGGATCATACCATATAAAAACCTTTAATTCACCATGACCCCTATATAATCAAGTATAATTCATCAATCAACATGCTCAATGCTTTATCAATAAAATAAAAATCAAGTTGCGCAATCAGAGTGATAATAGGCAAATGGACATAATTCGAAAAATAAACCAAAGGTAAGTACCAATCAGAATATCAATGAGCAGATCAGGACAGTCCAAATAACGATGGGGGAGTTTTCACGCTTTCAGTCATGAAAAAATAAATTGAAACCAATTGCAAATGTCGCATGAAACAAAAATGTCTTCTGTTTGCAAAATGTGACAGAAAATTGAAGTTCAAGAGACATAGCTGTAGGCAGCTTTAAGGGCAATTGAAAAAATTGAATTGGCTGCCAACAGGTCTTCAAATCAAACCGTCGATGGTAGGAGTTTGTGTTGAAAAGTTGGTTTGGATAGTTGGTTTTCATTGATGTCAACCCTTGTAGAGTGATCTTGGAGATTGATTTCAAACCCTAGAGATTGATTTCAAACTTTGGAGAGTTCCAAAGATGTCGTACAATTAGTTGGATACATTTGATGCAGTCTACATGTAGCCCCAAAAGTGTGGTTATGGGACCTAAAGATGATTGAAGTTTATGGACATGAAGGACAGTGAAATTGTAGGTACAAATATCATATATGGATAGTACTCATTGTTCCATTTCTGAGGATATGTGTAATTCCATGTGGTTCCTCATAGTTAGATAGATGTGGCCTTCTGAATTTGGAATCCCCGAAGAATGAGCAAGAAGCCCCTAGTTGGTTACAATTCTTGGTCAAAGGGTAAAGTGGTTGTAACAAGAAAACCCTAAAACAAGGAAAGAGGTTACCTAGCATTAGTATAAATACATCTCAAGGAGTCTCTCATTGATATATACACACTTACATTGAATATCTATCTTGTGAATCTTATGGTCTAGTATTTTGATCTTTTGGCAAGATTGTGACGACATTTTTCTGAGGTTACGAAGGAAGGTCGAAGGTGAAAGTCTTGGGGTTGTAGGAGGCTTGAGTAACCCTAGTTTCTAAGGTATCCATGGGTTTTAAGTCAGAAGCGTGTGGATATACGCAAGTTGTAGTGGAGGAAAGCACAAATATCCATGGGATATAGAAGAGAAAGTCATGTATATGTAAAAGTACTTGTGAAATTTTGTGAAGGGATGCTTTTACCAGGATGTTGAGGACTATGGAAGAATTACATGTCATTTTACAGTACAATAGGTCTACTACAGGATCACAGGTAAGTTCTAAGAGTTACATTTATGTGATTGTATCTTATGCTTGGTGATGGTATGATACATGCTTGAGAGGCGTGTCTATTTGATGCGTAGTACATCTTGGTGATCATATGATACATTGTTCATGGTTAATTCTTTGTGGTTGGTATTTGGTTTGGTATGGTACACGGTTATGGTTGTTGGAAAATACTTGAGGCACATGGTGTGAGGTATGTTCTTGGTATACTGTGTTATGAGGTTGCATATTGGTGATATTGAGGAGCATGCTTGAGACATGTGTTTGTGAGCTTTGGTTTATGACTTGAGGTACATCATTGGATGTTTGGTATCTGTTGGTTGAGGTATACTTGGTGAGATACATTATTGTTTCATATCTGTCTTTACTAGTATATGGTGTATGGCATGATATGGTATATTATTGGTACATGATATGTTGTTGATGTAAATGGTTGATGCACATGGTAATGGTACATGTTTGATGCATGAATGATACATCATATGGCACAACTTAAGGTGCATGGTTGATGCACAGTTTGGTACATGCGTTGGTGCATGGTTGTGGTACACGGTTGATGCTTGGTATGGTACAAGTTGATGCATGGTATATGTTTAGTACATGGTATAGTACATGCACATATCCTGTGATGGTATGTTGGTGATCTTGGTGCATGCTTGACAAAGGCATTTATTGTTGATGTTGGTGATCTTGGCATGATTTTCACATGGATGAGAGTGGATCCGGTTTCATGGATGAGACAGTGACAGGTTGGACAGGATGATGTGATAGTGAAAGTGATAGTAATAGAGTGACATAGACAGTGATAGATAAAATCAGAGAGTTATGTGGTAGTCTGCAAGTTGTAGAGAATAGAGGTGTATACTTTTACGAGTTGTAGTAAAGAGAGTCACGGACATCTGTGTGTTGCAGTATAGACAGGTCACATATTTTTAGAAAATATTTGAAGAAGATTGGTACAGGTTGTGATAGGTTTTAAGTGACAGGTCGTATCAGTGAAAGCTACAGAGTTGATTCAATGACAGTGATAGGTCATATACATTTGGCACTTATATTTTAGGGCGACATGATGGGGCAAGGAAAGGGGGTTGTAGCCTCCTTTTGGTTGGAACCAGAGAATCAGTAAGTTGGAGATTCCTTCAGGTTGGGACCTGATAACTAGGTGGTTGGAGCCAGCTTTCGGTTGAAGTTGAAGAAATGATGGGGTTGTAGCCTCCTTCCGGTTGGAGACATATATTTCAGGGAGTTGTAGCTTCCTTCAGGTTGGAGCTTGAGAATAKGGGGTTATATCCTTCTTCCATTTGCAGCTAGAGAATTTGGAAGTCGGTGCTTCCTATGAATGAATTCTTGATATATATAAGAAAACATTATGTGGTTTTCTCCCATTCGGGTTTCCACGTAAATACTGGTGTACTTTTTTCTTGATGTGATTTTGATTTGATGTTGTTTATGTTTACATGCTTATGATATATATATATATATATATATATCATAAGCATGTAAACATAAACAACATCAAATCAAAATCACATCAAGAAAAAAGTACACCAGTATTTACGTGGAAACCCGAATGGGAGAAAACCACATAATGTTTTCTTATATATATCAAGAATTCATTCATAGGAAGCACCGACTTCCAAATTCTCTAGCTGCAAATGGAAGAAGGATATAACCCCCTATTCTCAAGCTCCAACCTGAAGGAAGCTACAACTCCCTGAAATATATATATATATATATATATATATATATATTGGGTGCATTCATAGATGATACATTGATGATATACTGTTGAACATTGTTGTTCAAGTGAAAGAATATATATTGTGGTTAAAAGTCTTATAAAGTTTTTATACTAATTCACCCCCCCCCCTTCTTAGTATTCCAATAATTGGTATCAGAGTCGATTGCTTCAAAGAAACAGTTTAACCACTCGAAGGTAGATCATGGAGTACAACATGAATGGAGCACTAATGTTCAATGGTATAGGGTTTGAAGTATGAATTGTGGAGTTGCGGAATGAAGGTATTTTTAAAGGAACGAGGATATGATATTTGGAAATCAGTTGTGACAGGATGTAATGCTACAAAGAAAGCAAATACTTCAGCCAATAAGGAATTGAAGAGGAATAAAAAAATAGCAATGGATTTCATTTGGGAAGGATTAACTGATGCGGTAAGAGAAAAGGTTGGAAAGTGTTCATCAACTAAATAAATTTGGGATAAGCTACATGATATTTAATTTTCTCCCATCATAGAGTCAAAATTTGTTAAAGAAGATACATGTATAAAATAGGAAGAAAGATGTTCATCATGTTATATAGATTCAGAAGAACAAGAATGTGAAGTGACAAAAGACAACAAAGGTGAGTTATTTTTCTTTAATTGTGAAAAGCGCGGCCATCTTGAAATTGAATGCCCTTACTTGAAAATTGAAAATGATGAAATAGAAGACAATACTGAAATTGAAAAGGCATACCTAATTAGCGCTTTAGATGAAGTAAATAAAGAAATAGAAGAAAATAAGTCACTCAAGATATAATTTATGAAGAAAAAGAAAAGTGTTCAAAGTTTTAAAGAATCCCAGCAAGTCATCGAGAACTTAAGAGCTCAGCTAGAAGAAGCCAAAAATATTGAAGAAACATACAAAAGTCAGATGGAAGAGAAGCAGTGTTTGGAAGATGAAATATACGCACTAAGAAAGGAAGCAATAAAAGAGAAGTAATGTTTGGAAACCGAAAGAAAGGAAGAAGAAAAGAGAGAGAAGATACTAACAGATCATCTTAAGGAAAGAACCGACGACTTAAATCAGCTTGAAGCAGAATTCAATCAAGACGAGAGAAGACTTTAAAGATAAATCATCACATTGAAGATACAACTTGAAAAAGAAAAGAGAACAAAAGAAGTCATGAAGATTCAGATTATGAAGAAATAAAAATAGGTTGGGAAGCTTGAAGAATAAGTTGTCACATTGAGAAGTAAAATCGTCAATATCGGAAAGAATGTTGAAGAGACAGAAACATCCACATCAACAGTAGAGAATGAAGAGAAGCATTTCATGGTGTCAGAAAAGAAAAACGAAGAAAAAAGAGCTGCAGAAGTAATCAAAGGAATGAATCATGGTCAGCAAGAATCAAAGAAGAATAATAGAGATACATCTTCAACAAGACCTACCACGTTTAGGATGAAAAGAATCTTCAACCATAATTAAGGGATCCACATAAGAGAAGATCATGATTAACCCATTTCACAAGTCAATGGGATGCTCGAATGGATCCATTGGAAATCTGCCTATACCTAAGATTCCCCTTTCTTTCAAGTAAGTTAGGGTAGGTAGATCATGTATGTATATATTTTGTTTCTTCAGTTCAGTTTTGCATAACAAGAAAGTCAAACTTGAAGGTAACTCCATGAAATAAGAAGAATTGCAAGAATTCATTTTGAAGATGACTCCACAGCCCAATGGAAAAGTTAAGTGGTCTTGAGATTCTGGTTTTCTCTACAACCCACACGGGGTCACTGTCCCGCAGTTGGAGCCATTTGTTGACCAAAATTTGGTCATCTTTATTTTCCCTCTCTTGGATTAATAAATAAAAATTGATATCAAAAGATGATAATTTTTGAACTATTATAAGTTCCTTGTGTAGCTCCTGACCTTAGCTTTGTCACGCATTTTTCGGATCAGAAATATGAGTTTGTATGCTCAAGATATCTAGGTTGAAATTTTAAAGCAAAAAAAAGGTGCCTCTTTCATGTGGAATAAAGCTAATATTTTGAAAGCACTTTTAAATTTTTTTCAAGCTCCAGAACCTTGAAAATATTCTTGTGTTGGGTTCGAAACCCATAAAAAATATTCATGGTATTTCTCATGGGAACATGTCATTTTACTGTCCTCCCTCACCCCTCATATCTCATACTTAGTTTTTATTTGAGTTATGGTGGTCTATCGGACTCGCCATAACTCTCTCACCTCTCTCCTTCATCCCCCTCATGTTTGTCCTCGACAAATTAAACTCACCCCCTCATTTTCCTCACTCCCCAACCCTTCCCCGCTCCCCGCATTTTCCACCCCCTCACTTCCGCTCCCTACCAAATTCCCCTCCTAAAATACCCCACCTTTTCCCCTCACGAAATCACATATTTACAATTAATGGTGGGTTGGCGGACCCTCCATACTCTCATACCCCCTCACCTTCCCAACCCGCCAACCAGATACTCCCACACCTACAAACACTCCTCACCTCACCTCACCTTACATCATACCCCTCACCTCTGCTCTACACTTCTCCCCCTCCCTAACTACCCTTTCCTCCTCTCTCGTTCACCCTCCCACACTTAATACATTTCACATCTAAACATTATCTACCATTATTTTAATATTTCACTTTTAAACTTTATGTATTATTTTAATCAATCACTTTTAATCTTATGCCATATGCCAAACATTCCTTGGATGACATGGAAACCTGCTTAATCCTATGGAGGAATTCCATGTGGCATCCAATAAAATCCTTACATGTGGCAACTAATTAGTGGAGAACATGAAATTAATCCAAGGGCCCAGATTTGCCCCTGATTTTTATCGACGATGGTTGAGTGTTAATCTTCCGAAGGCCATAAATTGAGCTCTGGGTGTCGTAATCGTGAAAATTTTATACCGTTGGAAAGGTGTTTTGACATAGAATATGATGGAAAATGTTTAAGGTGTCTACATTTTCCCCAGAAATTAAAATATCAGTTAGTTTCATTTTTAATGGGCCTGCATGACAACTCAAATTCACGAGTTCATATCTTGAGATCCGGGTGACATATTTGGGAAAACTTTATATAAATGGAAAGATGAAATGATGCAGAGCACATAAGAGATGGCTTACATGGTTAAAAAGTTGGTTTTCACTTCCAAAAAATTAAATTACGGTCATCATATTTTAATGGGAAATTAATTAAATTGTGAAAATAAAAGTTTAATTTAAACTTTTATTAGAAAAGGAGAGGGACCTATTTTCAATATATATATATATATATATATATATATATATATATATATATGATGTGAGTTCATTAATGAGTTATTAAATAAAGGAAATGTTCCAAGAAGAAACTTGTACGAGAATTTCTACAAAGGGTAAGAAATAGTTGAGACGGTTCCTATAACCGTCTATGAAGACAATAAAAAGACAACAACAAGCAAGTGAAAAGAAGACAAGAAACCATCATAGTAAGTTTATGTTGATCACATATTTTTTTTTTTTATCAATTCCTTCATCTAGTTATTCCACCTCTTTCACTAGAAAGGTTTAACCGAAGACTAATAACTCCTATGTTCTTCTTACCAGGTCTTGTTGTTCTTTTACCACCCACCATATTCCTTCTACAAGATAAATTCAAGTGTATATTTGATTTATGGTTTGTAGGATCCCCAATCCCATTATTTAAGACAAACACATTTTAAAATTTTAAGAATATGTAACAGACTATATATTTTTTTAAATTTCAAGAGAGCTATTTCAGGAACAATCTTGATTGTGCTTTGTAGGCCATAGTTTTGAATACAAAGTATTTGAGGTTGATCTATCATTATATTTATTTGATTTGCACATGTTCACTCTGTTAAAGTTATCTTATGCACGTGGACCATCTTCTTTTTATTTTTATGTGATAAGAAATATTTAGTCAAATGATGATGGATGCTCGGAAATTTTTCTTATTTGTTTTAAATGTGTGAATGTGTTCGGTTCCTGGTCCTTTCTCAGGAACTTTCTTTATAAAAAAATAAAACATTTTTCTTTTATTTTCTTGCAATATTTATATTTCTTTGAATTAATATGACGGACTTTTTTCAAGTCCCACATTCTGAATATATAGAAATACCAAGAAAATCTAAAGAGGAGTACAACCTATATAAAAACGCAGGGGACTTTACATCCTCGTGATGTTTTTGTTTCGGTCCTAACAAATTAAATTGTCAACAGGTGTGTTGAGAAGTACGTGTTAAGCCATATAATTATACAAATCCAAGATCATTCCCCCATTTCCCTTTCACCGCAAGTTTTTCGCAAGATATTGAATATCCCAGAGCCAACACTTACGTTCAAAGGAGACGACTGCAGATATTTTCTGAAGAAACATAACAATGGCATGGATCTCCTTCATGAATATTTGGAGAATCGTGTGACTATTCCAGAAGACATAACCAGGATCCAGGTCGATTCTTTTAGAAACCCCTTTCAAGAGATTATGTGGTTGTTCACCAGGTTGACAAGTCAGGAAAGAACTGCTACCATTTCTCGCATGATTATTTATATTTTATATTTTACAGTAAAGGAACAACAAAAAATTGTAACTCAACAAAATGATTTATTGATTTTTTTGCAAATGAGATTTTTAGTGAAGAGGAATCCTTCACTTTTCAAAGTGATATGTTTGATAAGGAGTCTAAAAAATTGATTGTGGAAAGAGATGATCAGAAAAGTAAAAAAGTAAAATCTCACTCAGAGGTCGACCTAAAAGACATGTGGCCATCCCAAATATCTAAAATTCACAAAGAAACCCATGATTCTCTTGACGATTCCATTGATGGGTTGGAGGCCTAAAATGCCAAGCTAAAAGAAAGCATCGGAGAATTGGAGGATACCTTAATGCACCATCCAATCCTGGCCAGTCCTTTGTCAATGGTCAAACCAAACACACCCACTATTAATTTTAAAGGATATTCAAGCCTACTCACAGTAGTCAGGAGTTATGTAGAAAAAAATATTAAGAAGAGAATGTCACTAATAACAGAGGCATGGGATGTTTTGAAACATATTGTTTCTTTTGGATCAAGGGCACATGTCTTCCATGAATATCTGCAAGATGTTCTAAAGAAAGAATAAGGTTTCTACAATGATGTTGTATTACCACTTGGAATCAAAGTCTCTATCATGATGGAATTGAGAATAAGAGAGGAGGATCGGCCTTCCCCAAGTCAAATAAAACAACTAAATGCTTGTTGGAAAGAAAAGATTAAAAATTTGAATAACATTGTTCAAGCACATAGTGAAGCCATATTAAAAATAGAACTATTCAAGAGACTCACAAATATAGAACTAGCGGGATGTACTAAAGAAGTAAAAGACCCTAAATTAATTCTCAACTCAATGTTCCTAACAAAGCAAAAATTTGACAAACAAGATGAGATATTTAAAGGGTTAATAGTTGAAGCATTGTATGGCATACACGAATATAATGAAGATGAAATACACAATTGGATAGTTGATTATTCCATGAAAAATCAAGATATTGAGGAAGCAGTACATGGTATTTATCTTGACTTAAGATATTTGGAAGGTGATTTATTCAACATTAAAATCCAACATGAAATAAACATCACACCAATGAAAAGTTATATTGAAGATTGGTTCACCAAGGCAATCAACAAATTAATCAAATAAGGGACAGAAACAGTTGAAACGGTTCCTGTAACCGTCAATGAAGATAATAAAAGGATAGTAGCAAGCAAGTGAAGACACGAGATACCATCATAGTAAGTTGACGTTGATCACATTTTTCTTTCTTTATCAGTTTTTTATCTAGTTACTCTGCTTCTTTGACTAGAAAGGTTTAACGGAAATCTAATAACTTCTCCCTGTCTTCTTTCCAGGTATTTCTACTCTAGATCACCCACCATTATCCTTCTATAACTTACTTCTTGTTCATATTTTCTTTATGGTCCATGGGAGCCTCAACCCAAGTCCTAAGGACAAACACATTTAAATTTCAAATCATTGGAACATACTATATATTTTTTCAAAAATATAAAGAGAATTGTTTCGGGATCAGTTTTGACTGTACTTTGTAACTTTGAGTTTTGAGTATAAAGTATTTGAGATTGATCAATCATTATCTTTATTTGAGCTCGCCACATTTTTACTCTAATAAAGTTCTCTTATGCATGCAGATCATCTTCTTTTATTTTATGTGATCAGAAATCTTTAGTTTAACTATGATGGATGTGCGGAAATTTTGTCTATAATTTTCAAGTGTATGAGGTGTGTGGTTCCTGGTCATTTCTCATGAACTCTCTCTAAATAAAGAAATGAAAAAATTTTCTTTCTTGTTATTTTTTCTTGCAATCTTTATATTTATTTGATTATCATGACAAACTTCTGCAAAGTCCCATATTCTAAAAAACTAGAGTCCCAAGAAAATCTTAAAATAAAGAGGAGTACCACCTCTATAAAAACGCAGGGGGATTTGTATCCCCGTGAGGTTTTCGTTTCGGTACTAACATATTCAAGCGTCAACATGTGGTTATGTTGTAAAAATAGAGAGAGAAGCTCAAGAGGATAAGGAGTATCATCAAGAACCTGGAACTAGGAAGAAACATCAACATCTAAGGTATGGATATGTTGTAATTTCTTCCTGATTATAAATAGAACATTGGTTTTCCTCCATTTAATTTATGTTTTACTCATGAATGAATTGGACATGACATTATGAATAATAGATCAAAGTAGATATAGTAATTTTGTTTCTCCTAACACTAGAAGGATAGTGGATAGGTAGTTACTTGGATCTTTGTGTGCAGGGAGCATATTGTAGGAGCTAGAGATGGATCTCAGGAGTTGCAACAACTGGGACATAAGAGGCCGATTTCCAATCCAAGGTATGTTCAAACCTCCTTATTGGGTAAAAAAGGGAAAATTTACTTAGATGTACGAAGACCATAGAAGTATACCTCTTTATGTATAGGATCAAGGGTAGATCCTCGGGAATTCTTGTTGTTAATTCAGTGAGATCCCTGTGAGATTTATCCCATAACAACAAGCAATGCATAGTATTTCAATATTTGTTTCTCCTTGTTTCTCCTTGCGATAAGTCGAGAACCATCCCTCATGGATCGCTTCCATATGTAGGTCTCTTCTTTGTTGACTTCATTATATAAATATAGAACATGTTTTTTGGATGTGACTGCAGGGTCAAATACTATTTCTGCAAGTGGTTTTGTCGACCTGACTAGCCTAAAGGTTGTAAGGTAGTTGTTTTTGAAGAACTATCATTCTGATTGATTTTATGTTTTGTCTTCTTCTTTGTTACCCTTTCTACAGTATGTTTCTCTTGATTTTTTCTAGGCACTTTCTTATTTTATTTATCTGTGTCATTTCCTTTGTCTTGGATGACATTCTTCTTTCCAGGTTGGATGACTACTTTGAATTCAAATTCTTGGAGCAATAGTAGCCATCAAAAAAAAATCTTTGATGGACCATTTTATTTACTAAATATTTAAGTGTCTAATGGTTTATGGAGAAGATAAATGGATTTTCCAATAAATGGTGTTAGAATTTTTGAAGGGTGAAAATCATGGCTAGATCCTCTCGCTCTGTTGTCGAATAATTTATTTCATATTTATTCAATTTCCAATTGACGTATGCATTTGGGTGATCGACCATGTCCTCATATGGCTAGGCTAAGACTAATCCAACAACAACATTAGAGGCATCCACATGGACATGGAATTTTCGTGACCAGTCTGGAAATCTTAATATAGGTAAGAATTTTATTTTTAAGAGCTCAAAAGATTCATTTCATTCTTGGCTCCATTCAATATTTTGTTCGTTGATGGGGAAAGTGATGTTGGAGTCGTGTCGCATAAAAAAAAATTAATAGTTGGTATTCCCAAGGAATATTTTGATTTGTTTCTAATTGATTGGTGGTTTCAAGTCGAGAATAATCTTGATCTTGGCCAGGTCGACCTTGATTCCATCTTTACATACAATATGACCCAGCCGAATGTGTATAGGTGTGGAAAAGATGCATTTTTTTATATTCAAATATAATTGAATTTGTATACATATTTCCAACGTCATTCTTAATCATTGGATATGGTATTTTAGCAGATTGGAGATGATCCAATCATCGAAGTATACAACCATTATTTTGTAAATGTGTTCTTGAAATTCTTTGACCACTATATGAGAAAATACTATTGGGGAATTCTTGAACTCTAATGGCATTACTCTGTATGAAAATGGCTCAAATTCATAAACAAATGTAGTTTTCTCTTGATATTCTTTTGTGATAGGTACCTTGTTGTAGCCTAAGAATCCATCGATGAAATAATAACATTGTGTCGTGTGACTTCATTGATGATTTCGTTAGTGAACGGTGTCAGGAATGGATCCATTACTGTAAGCTTGTTCAACCCTCTAAATTCGACACATATTCTAAGTTTCTCGGGGTCATTCTTTTTAGGTTGCACAACCATCAGACTTCCCCACTCTATTTTTTCTATAGGATATATGATGCTTGCAGCTAGCATTAATTCTATCTCTTTTTGGACTATGGGCTTATATTTGTGTGCCAACTTGTATGTTCATTTTTTGATGAACTTGGCCCCAGGTATGAGTCAATTTTCATCTCCCCCATATCTTGCACCAATCCCTTTAGGTCCTTACATTTGCATGCAAAAACATTCTGATATTCTCTCAATAGGTAGATAATTTTTGCGATTTGCTTGTCGGACCAATAGTCTCATATTCTGGCCATTTTTATTTGACCATATATTTATATGTCAAACTCCTTAGCTGTATTTTTGCGTCGATCCACTTGGGTGCTTTTGATTCATCTATATGGCGCTCTCGCTCTACAACCTTATTATAGCTTATGGGGAAGTCAGGTTTTTCTATGTCTTCCTTGTTTTCCTTTTCTTCATTGGAAACTGAGTATATTGTTTTTACAAATTTATTTACTTCGGAATGCCTTTTCCTCCATCGAAATATTTTCCCTGAAAAAATTATGTTTTCCATGTCTATTCATCAAGCTGTTACATTGTCTAGAATTTGTGTCAATACTAGATTTCAAGTCGAAGTCGATCCCATTTTGACTTTGTCTTTTCATTTTTTCTGAATCTCATTGGAATTTGGTTTTTCAAGAAAACATTTTACTTCTTTTGTTGCCTCTTGCAAGAGTGCCTCCTTGGGTATGAATTCAAAGTATTTAATTAAGTTTTCTTTGATTTCATTACAATTGAATCTGTGGCCACATGCTTCTTCAATTTTATACCACTTATGTGGTATATCATCCATAGTATTTGGGAACATGTGTGGCGACACTCTTTCATCCCGGTATCCTACTTTTATCCATTCATTATCACATTGGTGAATGTGAACGGCTTGGTCGAACCTAGGTTTAAAAGTTGGGATGTCGACATTTGTTGACAATTTCTTTCTGCCAAATCTTTCCATGAAGTATAAGGTATCAGTATTCCATGTTTGTAGTCATGGTGCATGCATTTCCCACCATCGGGATGCTTGACCTATGAAGTAGTATACTAAACTTTGTACTCTCCCTTGTTCTCTGACTGATTTGGATACTTCGTCGACATGAATCATTAGGGAGTTTATTTCAGTAAACTGTAGGGGGGACCTCATTTGTTTGTTATATGACATGAGTGTTGGTGTTTGTTTTAGATTTTTCTCTAGCACAATAGGGACTGCTTGTACTAAAAAGCATGATTTTGATCGCTTTATTAGTATTCCTCTATCAAAAAACAATCCTTAGATTGAGCTTCATAATTCTCCATTTTCCAATTATAAAATTCTATATATGAGTTTTGTCCTATTGGCAATGGTTATCCGACTAAAATTTATCCTTCACTATTAGGCTTGACATTGTCTTTTTGTTCATTCATTACTTGATATAACCATCATGTTTCATGGGCTTCATCCCATGTCTTGACCCAATGCTTTCCTTCTTTTGGGTCCAATGGTATTATGATTTTTCTGTCACTACCATTAAATTTAATTATTTCCCTTTCGAGGAAGATTGTGTCCTTCATGTTTTGACCCCATGGTCTTCCAACCAATGCAGAGTAATCTGGGATTCCTTCGATCAGGTTAATCAATTTGAGGTAGACTCTTGTTGTAATTCCCATTATGGATGTTATGACACTTTTAAGTATGCTAGTTGGTTCCATTAACCTTTTATCTACTAATTTTAAGAAATTCATTGTTGTTTGTAGCAAGGGTTTCACAAGTCGAACCCACGTTTCTTTAAGGAGGATATTTACATGGGATCAAAAGTCGACTATGACTTGTTGGATCATATGGCCATCAATATCCAGGTTGAATTGTGGGTCAAAGTCATTTTTATGTCTTTCCTGAGACAACCATCAAAGACTTTTGAATCATCTTTGATCTTTTTTGTGTTCTCTTAAGATGATCAGCAAGTTGATCATGTGACCGACCAACTGTTTTTATTTTAGCAATTGGATAAATTCATCTAGCGTAGTGTCTAGAATATTTGCATGTCCTCCCTTGTTTCCATTTACTTTGTCTTGGTTGTTGTTTTTGAAGAACTTTATTGCTTCTCGCATTATTCTTTCTTCGTGACATGGGTCAGGATATGCATTTTGGCCTCCCTTTTGTCAACTTGGCAGGTCTAAATAGATGTCTTCACCCACTCTCGATCGTGTTACTACGTGGAGATTTTTTTAATTTAAGATATCTTGCTTGAGAAATGTATGCAATAGGTTCGTGTTTCACTTATTCATTACTTTATCTAATACAATTGGAAAGTCTTTAAGGGAGTGATCTCCCACTCCACATATGTTGTAGAACTTGAGATCAGTTAAGTACTTTATTGGGAAGTCAAGATTTATGTGGTCGTCCTTCCAATAGTTGAAGTAGTAGTAATAGCCTCGAATGTGTCCGTTGTAGAATTATCCTCTTCCTCTTCTGCCTCGACCTTGATAACACCCATGGCCTTGACCTATGTAGACTTTTTCATTCCCTTGGTCGACATTATGGTTCAACCATCTATGTATGGTATATTGAATGGATATTTTTTCTACTTTTCCAATTCAATCGACATTATTTAGTTGAATGATTGTTTTCCTCACATGTGTGGCACCATTTTTCTCGATCATTCCTTAGATTATGTGGGAATTATCTTGTCGCGTGATTTTTTATGCCTTTAAAGATGTCACAAAAATGTTTCAATTTGAATTCATTGGACCGCTAGATCCATCACATCAATGAATTTATAGTAGTCTTTTGTGTGTCCTTCACTAGAGAAGGTTGTGCATGAAAGATTATTTCGTGAGATTGACACATTTTTAATTCACTATTGCAGTTCTACAAGTTTTTCTTTCAATATTTTCTTGATGATTGAAGATGTTGATGTTCCTTCATCATCCATTCCTATGTGTTATCCTTTTTTCAATGTGTATTCACACATTTGAATGTCATACATACGCAATCGTGCTCTGATGTTTTATTACAGACCTACCACATACCATTGTACACACAATATTTCTTCAATTACATAAGGAATCTAACTTAAAAATATATTTGAATATTTAATCATATTTGTAGATGGTATCTCCCGAACTCTCTTTGATTTCTTTTAATTTTTGCATGGCCAAGTGGCTTATATCTTGTGTTTTGAAAAATTGAGGAATTTCTTCTTTATTTATGCCTTCAAGCATTGTTAAGTATCTATGAAATTCATGAACTAGATAAGGGATCTGGCTCGAAGTGCAACACCAAATTCTGTATTTGTTTATCCTCGTCAGTTATATCAATTGCATACCAGAACTTCTTGGAAATGAACCAGTGTCATTTGGGATCTTCATCGCCTTCATATATGGGGATATTATTGAGGCCCATTATCATTTTTCTTGGAGTTTTTTTAGGATGGAGCTATTGAAATATTTTTGTTCAAAATCCACTGACAAGTCAACGTGTTTTTTCTTCCTAGAGTCGAAGTTTGATTATTATAGTCAACCAATACAATATGTTGTTGATATTCAAGAGACATGTATTCAATTGGTAATTGCAGTTTTTCTTTTCTTGAAATTATATCATTTGTCTGGAAAACCTTGTCTATATATTCCACAAATCATCCTCTATATGGTCGCATCGATTTGTTTTCTTTATCTATTGAGATAGAATCTTCAAGTAGTAGATACTTTAGGGGGAGGAATTCATGAGGTCTCTTATATGGAGGAATATGTCCTCTTTTCAATTTTGGATGATTTATTATGCTTCATTTAGCAGTGTATCCCTTATTTGATCATTATTATCAGTTTGAAACCACACCTTTGGGGATTGAGTGTCCACGTGAAGTCTCTGACGGAGGAATTTTGCAATGCGTGGGCTAGGGATTCTTTTGGGAGAAGGTCAAATTGTGGGTCCCATATCATTGATCTCCATAACTAATTGATCAACTGCCTGCTAGGCACCACTGACTTCCATACTCATTTGCAAGATTTTGCTCCTCCCATGAGCCATCAGAGTGCTCTTAAGGGCTGATCCAGTAATATGTCGTGCCTGGGTAGGTTTCTTATGTGAATTTTTGGGATCCCTTTCATTTTGTAACTCTCTCACCACTTTTTCCTCTTGTCCTCCTCCAATTTTTGGATATATGTTGATTTTTTATGGGTCTACATTCAACATGAAAACTTCTCACTTGATTCAATTGTCTTCCTCCCAGCTTAAAAACTTTTCAACTTGGGTATCCTTGAATCGACTTATATCATCTCGTAGATTGTCCAACCGCCCATGTTCGACCCGACTTACTCGCGGTCATTGGTGTTACTCATTCTAGTTGATTTCATTTCTTCATAAAGTAATCCCAAGATTCTCTTCTGTCTTTGCAGTTAGCTTCGAAGAATTCTTTCCACTCTTCTTGCTTTTGTTGCCAATTGGAATTCGTAGGAGGAATTTTCACAAGGGATCGATATCTAACAATGTCCCCTACTCCCTTTTCTAAAAGGAACTTATGAAGCAAGTATGGAATGGTGTAAAGGACACTGTTGTGAAATTATGTGTAGAATTTGTTTTTTGATGGTTTGGATTGACTCTTTGTCTTCACTTGTTCTTCAATGTAATCATGCACGATCTTTTCAAAACACTCATTTACGTTTTTTCTTCCTCTGTTTATTCTTTTTTGCTTCAATTGTTCATCATGAATGAGTTTACACATTATTGATTGATATTTTCATACAATTCTTTTGGAATAGCCTCCAAGAATTGTTCATGTGTCTCTGAAAATAATTTGGTATGTGCTTCAACTCTTGTCAGTCGATTTCTTCTTCCACAAATTTTAATGTAATTCGTAATTTTACATTCCAACCATTTGTGCATGTCTTCCAAGGTTAAAATCTATGTGCATTTTTTTTTATTCATGCTCGAGTTCATAACTACTGAAAACATAACCAATGTTGTAGTCCAGGGGAAAGTATGAGAAGTTATTGGCAGATCCTTACACAGAGTAACATATATTATAGCATCATATACAAGTACACATAGAGACAGATGAAAGAATACACAAGATTTGGGAGAACCATTAGTCGATTACACTTCATAACTACCTAGTCGGTCAACTTAATTGTCTGTTTGACTGGTGGGTCTATTCGATAGAGCTGACTATCCCCTACAACACTTGTATATAATACCGATAATACTTGTCCAAAAGTTAATAAATCCAATATATAAACCTCTAATAAAAACATGTGGTATTGAGAGTGTGGTCCTTGTATGTGGGTCATTCTAGTCACCTATGTGATACCTAGGAATGTAAACTAAAGTTACCAAATCATAGTCAATTTCCGAAGGAATAGTAGAAATTCAGGATCATGTGTATGAGAAGGGTAGAAAATCCCAAAGCTCCAAAGGCACTGACACCATAGAGGGCCAATCGATACTCAAGGAACTCTCATGTACACAAAACTCCAAGGAAAATTGGACAAGTATTATAAGGGAAATCTCCACCACTTACCCTCACATGACCTCAGTTTTAGCGCTTGTGTTAGAGGAGTTTCCCAGCCACACCTATGTGACAGTTGGATTTTAACACTCCCTAATTCAAACTCCTATGTTCAGTTAAACGGCCTTAGATATTTTACTCTCCAACCTATTCCAAGGCCCTAGACTAAACTAGTTGATGAACCCTAGAAACAAAAAGTCTAGTTAATTTTAATTTAACATTTATTTTTAGTTGTTGTTCTTACTCAAAGGGTACAAAAATGCAACTTATGTTGTTTGATATTCTTGCAAAATGAAACTTTAAGAATATTGGAAAAGGAAACTTTACACTAATTCTACAATGAAAAATAGTTTCAACAAAGAAAAATGCATGAACAATCTTTCAAACCTTGAAAAGAAATCTCTTCTCTTTCCGATGCAAAATGTACAATGCAACTTTTTCCTAAATTGAAAGAAAAGCAAAAGAAATAAACAAAATAGTGTTCTTTGTTCTTTTTCCTTTGAAAATATTTTCAATATTAGAATGAAAACAAATCCCTATTGATCTGGATTATTTTCGGCATGAAATGAGAGCGGAGATATAATAAAGAAATGCACAGAGATATCCCGTATATCCAATAATATAACAGAAATATATCAAAGATGCAACCATAAACACAGAGATACAGTAATACACGATTTCTATTAATGAAAGAAATGTACAGAGACTGTAAAAATACAAAGTGAAAGACTCACTAGAATGGTGGTAGCTTATCTCTGAGAAGAGATGTGACGGCTACTCGCATTCGCAAGAAGATGATTAAAATGAGGCTCTCAAGGCCTTTTTACAATAAACAGGAATTCCAAAAACCCTAGACATCCAAAAACATAACCCTAGGAGATGAAGTGCCAAAAGTCATGTGGGCCTCGTTTGGGTAACTTAGTACATCAACTTCCTGGGGTCGTAACTTTTGCATACGATCTCCCTTTTAGTTGTATGATAGCTCGTTGGAAATGTATCGTCGTGTAGATTCATTTTGGGGGATCAATAGTTCTTGTGGATTTCATTGAGAACCTCTACATTGAACAACCTTCATTTACGCCCTCAAAATGGCCCTGGAAGTTAAAACCTGCTAAAAATAGTAAATTGCCAAAATTGCAAGAAAATTATTTTGAGCCAGTCGAAAAAGGTCAGTGGCCACCGATATCCACCTGAATCAATCCTCCCTCCTTAGGAAACAATGGTCTCCATTGATTTGAGTTCCCATGGGAGAAGGAAAAGCGTTTTTTGGATCTGCATCTTGGTGAGTTGCTTGTATTGTTGGAAACGTCATGTTGCTTAGTTTGTGGAAGTTTGTCATGAACATGTTGAAGCTGAGGCTATTCAAAAAGCCAAGCTACATGAGATGATGGTGTGTAGAAATAATATTTGCACTTTTTTGCAACCTTGTCGACCTGCTTCTATTGGATAGAAGGTGCAAGGGGCAAGGCTATAGTGGTTGCAGTGTTCTTTTGTTCCCCTTTTGAACAGATTGTGAAGAAGCTGAATTTCGAAGTATGAGATACTACCTTGCAACACTTTTTAGGTGGAACAATAGTTGGAACTACCTCTGGTATTCTGTAGAGATGACCCCCCAAAGTAACAATGACACTACGGGGTCGAGACTCATAAACAACATGGCGTCTCCAAATATATGGTTGGCCCAAGAGAACATCCCAGACATCTAGTGGGGCAACATCACATTGTTACACCTCAATATTGCTCACTTTGATAAGTGTCGTAAGTGTCACATGATCCTCTCGATTGTCACAAGTGTCGCATGTCATTCACAAGTGTCGCAAACATCAAACAAAGAATACTGCCATGATGATGACACTGAGGAGACATCTATGATAGCTCAGACACTTGGTTTGGAGGAGGAAGAATGATTAACTAGAGTCAAGGAACTTTTATCATCTGAGAAGAGCTCTTAAACAAAGGTTTTGAAGGGGAGTTGACGCAGTGTCGCACCCGCAGGCACGCTTGCTCATAGGATCTTCTCTTTCCTCGGCCCGAAGAACACTAATCGGTCCTTCTATTTCCCTATCGGGAAATATGCACCCACAGATCTCTTTGCACGACTCCCCCTCTCTTTACTTATTGGGGAATCAGACTTCACAACCTTGTGAGGTCAGTGATCGAGTGGAGGACTCTCGAATCTCCGAGACCCGATATGATTCAACGCTGACCCTTCCATTCCTTTGTTAGGACATTCTCTGTCGGGATCTCAGCACTCGCGGTGTCGAGCAAATCGGTTCTCCGACTCCTGAATCCTGATATGCCAAAACTCCGATGAGCTCGCGGCTTTGAATTTTCAACGGTCCCGTCACCTCATCGGGATTTCAGACTTCACGGGATCGTGAATCCTGATGTCCAATATTTCGGGACTTTATGTTTCCCGAACCCTAACACAGTGTGCTACCTATCCACCACCAACTCCTGTGGCCCCAAACTATACTTGTATCCATCAGGATATCGCGTATCGCGATTTCGTGACTCTCGTTACCAAATCTTCGATTCCTTTCTTACAAAATCCCGATAGGCGATTTCGCGAATAATCCAATGCCCCTGGCTGGCTTGGATCAAAGGCTCTACCCCTTCTGAGATTTAAACACTATGGGAATATCTGCAGTATCCCCCTGCACCCCCACAAGATCCAACGGCTCACGGTGATTTGTTGATTTTCCCTGGAAGATATCGACCGTCCATTCTTCCTTATGCAATCCACGAAATGGCTAAGTGTTCTTCCACAGAACTTATCCACCTGCGTGCAAACTTGCAACGCTTCTTGCCAACCTTCAAGGCACAACTTTTCTACACTGTCCTTCAACAAATTCGAAGGTCCTATCCCTCCTAATCTTTTCCCCATGACCTCAAGTCCTTCAAGAAAACTCTTGCACACACTCCTTGTGGCAAACCTTCAACAACGTCGAAGTGTTGAAGTCACTTGACTCTGCGCACACCTGCAGCAGCAGTCTGTCAAATGCTTCACTCAGGTTTACAACCCTGAGACTTTTACCTGGTATGTGCACTCCTTGCACAGCTTCTGTGCCCAACTGCACTTCTGGATGAATGAGAACAAAAACTATCTCTATTTGAACCCTCTGTCAACACACTCCTTGCAGACACTTCAACTGCACTCCTTGCAGAAATTCTCTGGCTCAAATAGAGAAACAATTGAAACTCATTCCATCTCCCTCTCAGACTTCAATTCATACATGAAATCACATACACAGCATATAAAATCAAATGTATAAAAGGAAGAAAACGTTCATGAGCCTATCATTCAACACCAATACACAGAGAACAACACAAACCATGAATTTGAATCAAAGCTTTCTATTAATTCAAATGTCTGTACATGGGTGTTTTTACATAGCTCTCTGCTTCTTCTTGCTCCAAATGCTTCTGAATAATTTTACAATGCACAATGAGGGTGTCTATATCTCGTTTCCCTCTTGCACTCTACAATTGTCTAGTCTAGAATTAAATTCTATCTACTTTACATTAACTATTTTAAATGTCATCTACCTACTAAGGATGAGAGCTATCTGCTCAAGGTCCATTTACAATATACAAGTGTTCCTCATCTTAATGGCTCATTTAATATTTGTGCAACAATTCCAAAGTGTTTTCAAAATTCCTGCTGGCTTGTCCAGCTATCCTTCGCTTCCACGTTGGCTCGCTTGATGTGTTGGCGATGCTCCTGCATCATACTCCCTCGCTTGAAAACTTTCATGGGCTCCTATCC
>ML816475.1:49879-69810 GCA_009831015.1 Picea engelmannii
TAAAATATGCCAACAATATCCCCCTTTGGCATTGATGGCAACCCTGAAAGGTTGCATTATTCCTCTTAGACCTCCAACTGTAGCATCCAAACCAGACCTTTTCTCCCCCTTTGACATCAATGTCAAAGAAAACATGCTCCCCCTGAGCTGTTGCAGTACTTTTCGGTGGTATCAGATATTCAACCAACACATACTCCCCCTTACAAGATGGACTCTCTTAGGTTTGAGAGAAGGGATGACACCCAGCTTCTGACGGAGATATTCAAATGGTGTCTTGGCTAGGCGTTTAGTAAAGATGTCTGCAATTTGTTCTGTGGTTGGAATGTAATGAACCTGAACAATCTGGCTGGTGACCTACTCTCTCAGAAAATGGAATTTTATGGGGATGTACTTGGTCTTGGAGTGGAATACAAGATTCTTTGACATGATAATTGTACTAGTATTATCACAATGAATTGGGATCGGTGCAGTATACTTTACCTCCAAGTTGTCAAGTGTCTGAATCATCCATAGTACTTGGGTACAGCAAGTGGAAGCTATTATGTATCCAAATTCAATAGTCGATAAGGAAATGGAACCTTGCTTCTTTCTCAACCATGCTACAAGAGAATATCCTAAGAAGAATGCACCTCCACTCATGTTTTTCCTTTCATCCATGCAGTTATCCCAATCAGCATCTTAATAGACTGATAATTGAAAATTTTGATTCCTAGGATACAATAGGCCATAGTTCATTGTTTCTTTCAAATATCTGAATATTCTTTTGACAACTAGCAAATGACTCTGTTTAGGAGCATACTGATACCTTCCTACCATTCCAATATCATGCATTATGTCTGGATGAGATGTTGTGATGTACAACAGGCTTCTTATCATAGACCTATATGAACTTTGATCAACATTAGGTGAGTCATCATCCTTTCTTAACTTACATCTAGTGACCATAGGTGTGCTCACAGGTTTAGAATCTTCCATTTGAAACCTTTTCAATATTTCTCTTAGATATTTTTCCTGAGAAAGAAATATTCCTTCATACCTCTGTGTAATTTGCAGACCAAGAAAAAATGACAGTTTCCCTATCATAGACAATTCAAATTCAAACTGCAAGGTAGAAGCAAACCATTGTACCAACGAAGCGTTATTACTTCCGAATATGATGTCATCTACATAGACCAACACAATGAGCAAATCATTACCCTTTGTTTTGATATATAGATTGTTGTCAATTGTTCCTCTCTTGAACCCTTTGTCTTGAAGATACTTATTCAGTCTGTGATACCAGGCACAGAGAGATTGTTTCAACCCATTTAAGGATTTCTTCAACTTGCAAACAAAGTCAGGATTATATGTCAGTTAAAATCCTTCAGGTTGTTCCATATATACTTCTTCTTCTAGATCTCAATTAAGAAATTTTGACTTAACATCCATCTGATATACTTTAAATTTCTTATGATATGCATAGGCAAGAAACATTCTGATGGCTTCCAATCTTTCCACCAGTGAAAAGGTTTCATCAAAATCTTTTCCTTCAATCTGTGCATAGCCCTTACAAACCAATCTTGCTTTGTTCCTGAAAACTTGTCTCGCTCATTCAATTTATTCTTAAATATCCATTTGGAACCTATGACATTTTTACCTTCAAGTCTAGGAACCATCTCCCAAGTATTTTTTTTCTCAATCTTATCAAGTTCATCATTCATGGATTTAACCCAATGGTCATCTTTGTTGGCTGCATTAAAGTCTTTAGGTTCAAGAAAAGACAGAAAGGCGATTTGAGATTGTTCTAAGACAATATTCAACTGCTTTCTTGTCCGAACTCATTGGTTTAGATGACCAACTATCTGATGTTCAGGATGATTCTTACTAATAACTCTGGAGGGTGTCTTTGTCTTGATCTCCTGGTGTGAGTCCTGCAGATTATTTGTATCTAAGTCAGAGTCTTCTCCTTATGATTCTTGGACCTGTTCATCTTCATATTTAGTTGTGTCCTCTGTAGCAGACTCAATATTGCTCACCTCTCTTACTGGGACTCCTTCATCAACCTTTAAATCAATGCAATCAACTAATTTATGAAATCTTTTATTAAAGCATATACATCCTTTACTATTGGTAGCATATCCTAAGAAAATGCCTTCATCAACCCTTTCATCATACTTGCCAAGGTTTTCATTATTATTCTTTATGTAGCACTTACTCCCAAAGACATTGAAGTGTTTGATTGAAGAAGGTCTTCCATACCACAGTTCATAAGGTGTCTTGTCATTGTGTGGTCTGAGGTGGGCTTTGTTAAGAATATGGACTGTTGTGTGTATTTATTCTACACAATAGGTTTGACCAATGTTCTTCTCATTCATCATTGACCTGGCCATTTGCTGAATTGTTATATTTTTCCTCTCAACTACTCCATTTTGTTGTGAAGATCCTGGGATTGTGTATTCTCTCTTGATCCCATGTTTATCACATAATTCCTTGAAATCACTTGACATAAATTCTCCTCCTTTGTCTGATCTTAGTGCCTTTATCCTGTTCCCTATTTGATTCTCAGTTAAATCCTTAAATATTTTAAATTTCTCAAATGCTTCAGCTTTTACTTTGAGAAAA
The DNA here is from genome assembly GCA_009831015.1 of Picea engelmannii. NCBI lineage: Eukaryota > Viridiplantae > Streptophyta > Pinopsida > Pinales > Pinaceae > Picea > Picea engelmannii. Next base: position 52,481 of record ML816475.1, read on the forward strand.
GTAACCCAAGTGAGTCTGGAGTAATCATCAATGATCAACATGTAGTTTTCCTTCTCAGTGCCTTCCTATCTTGATGGTCCACATAATTCCATATGAACTAATTGGAGTGGTTTCTGTGTTGAAGTAGAGCTCTTGGATTTAAACTAAGTCTTGGTTATCTTTCCTACTTGTCAGGGTTTACACACAAAATCTTGTGGCTTTGATATTTTTGGAAGATATTTTACTGCCTCAAGATTTTTGAGCTTGATTAAGTGGTCAAAGTTTATATTTCCAAGTCTCCTATGCCATAACCAACTTTCATCATGTTTTATTATATGATACTCTTCTCTATCTTCTTTCAGCACATATACATTATTATATGTCCTTATGCCTTTAGCCACCACTTGTCCCGAGTTTACAGAATTTATCTTATAATCTTTGGAAGTGAACACCACTTCACATCCTCTGTCACACATTTGACTTAGACTGAGAAAATTATGTTTCGGCCCATCTACAAGCAGAACATCCTGGGCTCTTCCTTTACCATTACTCAAACTCACCATCCCTTTACCTTTGATTTTATCTGGTTCATCATTTCCAAAGGTAACATTTCCTATTTTACTTTTACGTATAGACAGAAACTTATCCTTGTATCCAATCATGTGCTTGGAACATCCACTATCTATATACCAGGGGTCTTTTTGCTTTTGAGCTGAAAGTACTAACCCACATTTTTCACTATATTTCATTTTCCATTTGCTGACATTTCTAGCTAAGGGTTTTATCCTTGGATCTTCTTTGTAATCCTTTAGATGAAAGTTTGCAGCTTTGTGGCCGAAGTTATGATAGTTATAGAATTTGATCTCATTGTCCAATAGGTCAAAGTGATTGGTGCCACTTTGTCTACTCATTGTATGTTTGGTTCTATGTTGCAAAGATTGTTTATTTCTTGATCGCCTTAGTTGCATGTCTCTAAACTTAATTTGACAATTTGCAATCTTATGACCAAAATTAGAGCAATAAAAACAGTAACCATGGGATAAATTTTAGTACCTGAAGGATGGCCTTCTTCTTAGAATTTGTTGCTCCATCTTCTGATGTCTTTGTTCTTGATCAGGGATCATCTTGTCTTTATTATCTTCTGGTGGCAGAGTACTCGCATGGTTTGATTGTCTGCTGACTTGGAACTTGATCATATCTACTGACTCTTTTCTTTCTAGTTTTTTGCTTCTTGAACCACTTACATAACCTAAACCAGTATTCACCAAAGGAAATCTTTGTTTTCTCATAATGTCATTTAGTTCTGTTGAGGCTTTAATGCTTGGAAGATTTTGGAGATACAAGGCTTTAAACTTCTCCATCTCTTTTCTGGTTTTTACTACCTCTTCTTCCAAGGCTTCACATCTTGCCTTCTTCTCTGATAACTATTGTCAGAAAGTCCCCTATTTTCTTTGCCTCTTCTAATTCCACTTTTAGCAGGGAAAAGTCTTCATCGGGTTTTTTACTGTCTTTCTTGAACTGTATCAACAATTGTTTTTGCTTTCTCTTCTTAAGTCTGAGTTTTTCAATCTCTTCCAAAGAAGTGATCAGATCTCCTTCCAAGTCAACCACATCTTATTTATTATTAACATCACTTCCTATGATTTTATTATCATAGTCCTATTTTGACATAAGCATAAAGTCATTAACCTTATCTTCACAAGAAAAATACTTATCTTTGTCTCTTGAAGAGTCATCATTGTTTACACATAAACTTTTATTTTTACCAAATCTCTTGAATTTGTACTTCTCTTCACCTTCATAGTTCTAGTCCTTCTTATTGTGTGGACACTTACATGAAAAGTGACCTATTTTTCCACAGTTAAAACATTTGAAGGGAAACTTGCCTTGGTACTTGCCTGATCCTTTATTTAGTTTTCTCACAAATTTTTCTTCAATTTCATCAAGTTCAGAATCTTCATTCTCATCTGCTTTAAAATATGCTTCTCTAGAGGTGGGTTTATATTTACCTATCCTCATTTCACATGCAGTCAACGTTCCTAGAAGTTGATCAAAAGGCATAGTTTTTAGATCATTAAGTTCTTCTATAGCAGAGACCTTTGGGTTGAACCTATCTGGTAGAGATCTCAAAATTTTCTAAACTAAAGAGGCTTCCTCATTTTTTTCCCCAAGTGATTTCATTGCATTTACTAGTTCTTCAACTCTCAGAAAGTACTTCCCAACAGTTTCATCCTCTTTCATATTTAGTTGTTCAAACTGTATTCTGTAGTTTTGAATCTTGGCAATCCTTTACCTTCTCATTACCTTCATAACTGCTAATGAGTTTGTCCCGCATTACTTTGGCAGATTCTAAGTGCATAACTTTTACAAATTCTACTTCTGCAAGCCCACTCTGAATAACATTCATAGCCTTAGCGTTGAAGATGAATTCTAGCTTGTCAACCTTAGAAGCTAGTACAACTAGCTTTACATAACCAATCTCTACCACATCCCATACATCTGCACCTAAATCCGTTATGTAGGTTATCATACTAACTTTACAGAAGGCAAAGTTTGTTCCATTGAACAAGGGAGCCTTATTGGTTGAAGTTCCTTCATGGCTAGTCATGTTTAAGATCTAGGAGATACCCTTAGATAAAAGGATCCCGCTCTGATTCCAATTGTTAGGCAACTGAGAGGGGGGGTGAATTATTTTTTACTGTGCTTAAAAAATTACACCCATTTAAAACTCATTACAGAACACTCAATGATGGTCACAATAATTCAGGGAAGTAAGAAATAGAGTATTCAACATCAATCACACACATGAAGCATACAGAGACATATATTCTTGAGGAAACCCATAAAGGGAGAAAACCTCTTCTTCTTAATATGATAAGGAGTCTTTATATTCTGTACAATATCTTTCTTATGAGCACCCATGCTTCATGAGGCTACCACCTCTGTTTTACAAGTTTCAAATTGCTAAGAGAACCAACTCTCTGGTTTCTCTAGCACTCACTAGAAGGAAGAAACAACTCTGTGAATGTTCCAACACCAACTTCCAGTCACACAGGCACAAATCTCCATAACAGAGAAAAATCGTTCTCCTTTGCATCACCCTACCACCCTGGTTTCTCTCATTTCCACCAGATGGAAGCTACAAATTCCTATGTTCAAGCACCCAATTGAAACTCTGAGGACAACAGTCCTCCCTAGAACCTCCCTACCACACTTAGATATAAATATTTGTTACTGAAATTCATTACAGTGATATAGTATTAATCAATGGCTTATGAGTCTCATCATTTTTTTGCTACACTGCTTTGCTCTGCCTACATCAGTGTCTTCCTTATGGCATCTTCTTGTGCTTTATGTTCTTCTGCTCTGTCTCTACTTGTGCACCCTGGATTTCTCTTCCTCTCTCGGATCATGCTTCACTGTTCTATATCTTTATGTTCATGTTGTATTCTCCATTACATATAGTTCAACTTGTTTTTCACATAAACAAAAACCTCTCTCTATCATGGAATGATGCTTTTATTCATGCTCTCATCCACCGTTAAACTCCCATATCAAATGCTCAATTCGGCCATCTCATATCGCTCATTTCAGGAATCTCATAACACTCATTTCAAGAAACTTAGAATGCTCAAGAGCCATGATTCCAACTCTCATGAACGAATGATTCAGCCGCTCAGGAACGATGATTCAATTAGTGTAACTAAATCCTAACTGATCAAGAAATCACAATATGAAACAGTAACATTTCGATCAGATTCGGTTTGATCAGCGCCATCAGATTATATCTTATTTAAATCTCTTATCTCACATGACCAATGGCGGTGACCAGATGCTAGGCTTAACGAGCGCTTGAGCGCTTATCAATTCAACAGTCACGATTCAATCTCCTTAAATGGACGAATGTCATAAATTCAACATTTATCCCTTTAGAACTTTTGGGTTTGAAACCTTTCAAAACTTACAAATCATATTTCCCAAAGAGATCGGACGGTTTATGTTTATTTCGCGGAAACGGATCAATCGTTAGATTTGATTCTTACAAGGCTTAATCTGATGGCCAAGACTTAATCAAATGTTGAGATGGATGTCCACATTTTACTCTAGGTCTTCGGCTATTATACTTACACTATCCTTCCACCTTTTAATCAATAGCTGAGAGTGCACCCGACATCATATCGATGGTCGAGATCTCCTTCGGGTCTTCGGACTTCGGAGATTTCAACTTACGCTATCATTCCACTGGAGTAGATCGACGGATGAGAATACACCCGAAGTGATATTTCATATCAGATGACTCGTGTCCTTGCTAACGTGGTCTGCCACATATGTCCTTTGCTGACATGGTCTGCTGACATAGTCTGCCATATATGTCCTTTGCTGATGTGGTCTGTTGCATGTCCTTTTCCAACGTGGTCTGCCACATGTCCTTGAAGATGATGTTTTCTAAAGTAATTTGTTGACGTAGATCTCCCTGATCTAATAGTCATCGTATGTTCTCCAAATCCGATGGTCCTTATTCATTTCAGATTTCCGGGTCTCTGGGCTTCAGGTTTTTCAAATCTCAAATTTTTCGGAGCGTAACCTCCTCACCTCTTTATATGTGAAGTAAATGATGTTCGTCGATCATGTTCTTATATCAATGGCTCGATCTATCTACGGTGCATATTTTCTAGATTATCCTATCCTTCCACTTGAATTGATATGATGACTGACAGGTATTCTCATAAGTGAGATCTCATATCTTTTACCTTGCTTATCCTATCCTTCCACTCGAAATGATCCGACGGTTGACAGGAATTTGGGTTTAATCCAACAGATGACGGGTATTCGGATAATCAAACTCTCATCCCTTTTAGCTTATCTTGTCCTTCCACTAAAATGTGATCCAATGGTCGTGAAGACACTCGAAGCAGATCAACGATCAAGGATGATTGTGGAACCATAACTTGAGAGTGATTTAACTCATCACCAAAACTCCGCAATTTGAAGTTGTGCATTGTTGGTGAGTCAACCACAATTGTCGATCTTCGAGGCTATAATATCTGACAAAACTGAGTAATTGCGGGATTGGAAATAGCATGATCTTTAATTATCCTTTCGTTCTTCACAATCTATCCTTGTCGTTGATCTAGCGATTGCGCATCCGACAGTCACAACTTGATATGACTTAAACTGATCATTTGTTGGATCAACCACAGTCATTGATATTCGATTCTATGAGATATGACGATATAGACTAATTGCGGGATTAGAACTAGCGAGTCGTTTAATTCTCCTTTCTCTCCCTGCAATTCATCCCTGTTGTTGATCTATCTTGCAAATCTGACGGTCACGATCCTCCAACGATCCTTAATCCCATGGTCACTCATATGACCCACGTCCGTAAAATGAGATGATTAACATGATCGATTTCTTAATCAAACGACTGCTAAGGCTTCTCACCCTGAGCTTACGCTTTTCCTTCCGAGCTTTGATCTTTGCGTACTGTTTGCTCCTCCTTTGAGCGTATGCTTTTCCTATTTTCCATCGTCGTTGTTATTGTTGCCATCAATGACAAGCACACTCTTCCTTTAAAATATGCCAACAAGAACAAGACTTGCCTTATAGTTATGAAATCCAAGAAAAATTTAAAGAACCCAAGGAAACATCAAAAAAATTTGATTTTTTTTCAATTTTAAGAATTTACCAACTTTTTGTAGCCAACAAGAAGTTTTAGGAACCAACAAAGTCCAAAAGACCCCCAAAAAATCCAGAACGGAGATTTAAAAGGATTAAAAATAGAGGGGAAAATCACTTCCCTAAATCCATATGCCCATGGCCCCACTGTACAGAGTATATACAAACTTTTATACATGCCTAATCCTTCTACAAGGAGTGTATATACACACCTAATCCTTCTATAGGGAGAGTATATGAACCAGAATTTTAAAAAACACTTGGAGAGCTATATGTGCATGTCCTCGCTATAGATAGTGTATATACACACTTTACTCTTCAATAGGAAGAATATATATGCTTCTATTGTTAAAGAAAAGAGCGTATACACCCTAGGAACCCAAGAAAAACTTGAAAATCCCTAGGTTTAAAGACTGAAATTGAAAGGTAGGGTTTTGAAACACTAAATGCAACATCAGAAATAGAAAGAAAGCCAAAAAACAATGGAAAATGAAGAGCAAGAACCCTAAACTAACCCAAAAGGAGACGTTCCTTAGTATGGTCACCAATTTTGTTGGAAGAGAAATTTGTCCCATGGTTTTGGGTTACAACCACAATAGAGCATGACCAAAATACCTCAACTCAATCCCAAAAACACAGTCAAGAAAATTGTAACTAACTAACTAAATTTGGAGACAAACACGGTTCCAATCATTTGATGTAGATCCCTCACTTGAAATTTTTGATCCAGCGTTATGCTCCAACAGTTCCTTCAACCACCTACACACAAGGAAGAAGACAATTGCAAATAGGTAGTTACAAGATAACTAAATTTCAAATATATTAATTGAAATCAAATCCATTAGTGTTCTAGATAATTAAATTTCCAAATGTAATAATCATAAACTAAAACATAAAGCTCGATAGGAAAGAGAGTTGTTTATTGATTTAACAACAAAGTTAAGGATTGTTACAACCTATAACTATTGCATTGTTGATCTAGAACTGGAATCCAAATCCCTCCACCCATGCCAATTGTTGGCACATGGGAAGACCCAGGGTTCAACGCTTCAACAACGCACCAACAAAACCCTAACTACCGRCCCTTTTGGMAACACCTGTGAAGTAGATGAAGTCTCACCCGAGGTAGAGGCAGGGGTGGTTGTAGGACTCAAGYTTCTACAACCTAGTTGGGACACATATCTATGATCACAATACTTAACAGAGCACTTAGCAATTAACATTCATTAATATTTAACTCTTATCCACTTCACAGGAGAAAACCATAATTACATAACAACGCRGTATTCAACAAGATCTAACACATCCAATCACTTAGCATATAGAAATAGATCAGATCTAGAATTCAGTCACATCACTAAGCACTAAGCTACTATATCAGATGCATCTAACATATATTGCTACACTAATCATAACTCACATAACAAACATAATTCACAAAGAAACCATAGCACAAGATATACGTGGTTCACCCCCAGCATGGGGTTACATCCACCAACTCTTCTTCTCTTTATTATCTTTATTCAATTCACATAGCCACAAGACCCACTCTGCATAGGACAGGATATCTGTGTGCACCTTTTTATATCCTCCTTCCCCGAGTTAGGTCACAACACAAAGCCTTCTTACACAGTCTACACACCAGCTTCTTACAATCACTTGCACTTAGCTATGAAAGTCTTAACACAGAGTATGCACAAAGCCTCTAGCTCTGAACTAAGCCACAAACATTCACTACTACTACTTTCTTACATCGCCTAGATATCTATTTATACATTGCAAATGGGGCCTAAACATGGGTAAACTCATGGGCCGACATCCCATACCCATTACATAAACCCTAAAACTAGAAATCCCGCAAGCGGGGGTGAGATCTCGCGATCTCCGCTTCGACTTGTGCTCCACCTTCGACCAACCTATTGAAGTCCCAAAAATGGTCAAACATGACCAAGGTTCTCCAAAACTTGGTCAAGGGCCAACAGACCCCCAACACTAATATGTGACTCATCTCGAGTCACTCTAATCTGGGTAACTCTGCCTCGAAGGCCTTGAGCTTGGCTCGAGATGCCTTGACATGTTGCTTCATCAGAGCCTCCTTCTTGGTGAACTCCTGAATAAACTTCTCGGTCACATGTACTTCTAAGCGTTTTTCTATTGTGGTGACCACTTGTTCTAGTTCTGCACCTCGTCCTTCAATTTCCTCAAAAAGTGTGCAAGCTTCTTCCTTCACTGGTTGGAGCCTCTGGGTCACTTCCATGACCTTGCTCTGGATGACATGGACCTGTTTCTGAACCGTGCATTGTTCCTAGGCTCTTTCCATCCTCCTGACCGCTGACAGTGGCTTCAACTGCGCTTGCACTGTTGTTGCATGTTGCTTTTCCTCCTGAAGCTGTGACTCCAGTGTCTTTAGTTCAGGGTCCTCTGCAAGGCGCTCGTAGGTCTGCGTACTTTGACTGGTGAGTTCTTTTCATTCTAATGCCAATGCCTTGATTCTCTGGAATTTTCTCCGGTTAGTTTCTTCCCTTTGGTATCGCACTTCCTGCAGAGTGCTTGGCACTGCTTGTAATTCTAGTTCTGCTACTCTTTGTTGGAGCTATTGAATGGCTTCAACAAGCTTTCCCACTTGAATCTCCACTGGTTGCTCTTCCATCTATTCTAAGACCATCACATATTTAAGTGCTCTAGTGACTACTTTTTTAACTCCAATCTTCTCTGTGAGCAACTGTTCTTTCTCCTTCTGGATCTGCTCTCTATCCTCTGCAAACTTTTCCTGCGGGCCATCTTATTCCTGTTGGGAAACCCGACGTTTTTCTATGGATTCCTCTTTTAATTGCTTTAGGTCCTCTATGGCCTGTTCCTTTTCCTCCTGGACACGTCGAAGGAGATATTTTTTTGAGTCTGCTAATTTGCATAGCTTGGAAGACTCATCTTCCAACTCTATTCCTTCTAATGGTGGTGGCGCAGTAGACACGACATGGCTCGAATAGAGAGCATGTTGTACTCCTTTAAGCTATACTTTGATCCTGTCAAACATTGTCTCCTATTTGGCTTCACTTCACTGCAAGATATCTTATGAGGTGTCTGACACAACATAAATGATAAGGTCAATGTCATCCACCGTTAGCACAGTCTGAAATGGTGGTTTATTGGCTTTTGACTTCTTCCGTGATGTATATTTCTTTGGGGAAACCTTTATTTTCTTGGATGTATCTGTATCTTCGAGGGGATATTTAGGTGGTGTTACTTTGCCTTGCTTCTACTTATCTTCTTTCCCTTCATCTTCTTCTTTGTCCACTTCATCATCTCCTCCCCCTCCAGGTGAATCTGAAGCAATGTACTCCGATGTGTTGTTCATCCCCTGTACCTCTTCCTTATTTTTCCTTATTCTACTGTTGGGTACATCATATTCTTCACGAGTGACCACATGAATGCTGATGAGGTTGGGGTCAGACAGTTCTACCTGGTCGAATGGTATAAGGAACTTTGTGGGCCATTCCTTAGTTATTTCTTCCATGTCCTCCTCAGTGAGCATATAGTAGAATTGATATAAATAAAATTTCTATCTGCGCGGAACTTCACAAATGGCCTAAACCTATGCAGGGTGTTCAGAATCATACGAGGGAAATACTCAATATCCCTCTTCAACTACAAGTAATAGGCGTGGAACACTACGTTTGATTTCCATTTCTTAGCCATGTTGATTGAGTACTAGAGTGTAGTGAACTTCGCATCTAGGGGTTCGAAAGGCTCAATCTCAAGGAAGGTCGCTCCTTCCGACATCTCCCAAGCAATGAAGGTGATGAGGATCAGCAGCCAACTGAAATGGAACTCATAGCCCTGATCCTGAGCTTCACGATAGTATTTCTCTAACTGGTTGACGAGGTAGCTTGCCCAGGTCATTTGTAATCCTTCACTGCATTTTCCTACGAGGTCAACAACGAACCCCGTGACCTGTGTGGGTATGTTATTACTTACTAGCTTACCAATGATCAACTAGTAGGCTAGGTGCACTGCGCCATTCTGGATGGAAGCTACCTTGTAGCCTCACTTCCCCTTCTCCACATTGCCACAGGTGTCTTTGATTCTCTGTGCCAGAGCGTGATCTGCAGCCTTCCCTGGATAAAAGTATTTTGGGTATGGTCCTTACATGCTTAATCCAGTGATCCAATGGATCAACACTCGATCTACGGTGATGCCTCTCTCCAGCCACAAATAACCGCCATAAAAGCAAGACAGCAGGATTTCAGCGCACGTCTTAACCTCCTGATGCCTTCCAAAGTGGGGTATCTTCATTACGTTCTCGATGGTGTACCTCGTGATGTCAATGGTCCACGACTGGGGGATGATATTTGACTTCATCCCCTTTGTCTTGGTCAAATAATTATGTGGGGCACGCATTCCATAGTTATTGCAATCTCCTAAGTTGAATTCACTGATCTTCAACATCATAATATGTCCCAACTACAATCCAACTGTGCGTATCCCCTTTGGAAGGTATGCAGTGATCAAGGTGTAGTCGAAGTCCCTCAGTACACTGTCACATCTAACTGTGCCAGCCAGATTTGGGATATAGTCGGGTAGGATAAATGGGATGAGCTTCACATTCGCCAAATCATCACAATGCTTGCTAAGTTTCTCAACAGTGGGTCGACTAGACCGATGTTGCATAGTCGATGGGGATGCTTCCAATCCTTGCGTCGATGAAGCTTGTATGCCTACAAACATCAACTTTTCAGCCATGAGGTCTATTAGGATATCTTTGAAGAAATTTTCTACTGTGTTAATGACATCCGACATGCACGCTCGACATTAGATATCTCAGGTCGGTGAGAAAACACTCAATGTAACAGAACAGGTGGTGAGCTCTCAATAAGCATTGCGTGAAAGCAACTAGTTCTCCATGGGCTCGGATAATCAGAATTGGGAAAAGTGTTCTCGGTGCAAAGTTTGATGGGATAAATAGACAACGTCATAAAGGACTCCTCCAATGGGCAGGAATGCCTCAATCAATGCAATTACATCTGTTATGGCACGGTCCCAACAGTCCAATGGTGAACACCCTAGTAATAATTGTGTTTCTAGACGTTATGGAGCGTCATTCTAATGGTCAGGACACCTCCAACGGTCATATTTATTCATCATGGAAAAGTGCTAATCTATGTTGTTATGATATCCTAGTGAAGTTGCAGTTCTGCAAACCTTCCTTCTGCGAAGTCCTCTCTGGAACTTCTTGCAATTTCTCTAACTTTGCTTTCTTCTTATTGAGATTTATGGCTTTCTTTCCTGTGATTTGAGTCATTAGTTTCCTCTTTCCATTATTATTCTTATCTCCTCTTGGCATAGTAACTTCACACTATGGAGTGTCTTTCATACTGTTCAAGGGTAATACTTCTTCTCTTTCTGGGGTAGGTGCTCTACTCTCCTGTATTCACAAGGGTTTCAAGTCTTCCTGTGTTCTTTCAACTTCGACAGCCAGGTCGTTGGTCCTTATTAGCTTCTTTTATTTGTCCTCATTTTCTTCCATTAAGTGCGCTATTCTCCTAGCCATGAAATCTCTTAGTTCTTTCTTTTTCTGTTCTAGAGCTTCCTCTTCGTGTTTCCTCCGTATCTGATCTTTCTCAACCCAAGTTTTTCCTAGCAAAATAGAAAATGGGGCGCTATTCGCAACAAACTTAACAACCTCAAATTCTTCTTCTATCGAATTGCCATGAGCACTCATAGGTATCTGGGTGATTCTTCCACATAGGGTTATCATCTTCCCTTTAAACAATCCTATTCCTCCCAGTGAAGGAACCATAGCAGGCTTTCCCAGAATTTCCCAAGTTCTTTCTGTCATGATATTCACCTATGTTTCTTCATCCAGGACATAGTCTATGTTGAAGTCTCCTATTATTGTTTCTATGCACTCTTTCTCTTTTAATATCTCTGATAATTTGATGTCTCTATGATCATTCAAGGTTTCTTTCATCTGCAATAATACAGTCTCTGATTCTTTCTGGTTCTTGAGCATATTCTTAGTCTCTTGGCCTTCCTCATGGTCTTCTTGTCTCATGTTCATCTTTTCAACTTTATCAAACATTCTAGGGAAATCTAAAACTTCATGTCCAGTAGCCTTACAACAAAGGAAAATAGGACCTTGATCAGGGAATTCCTTAGCAAGATGTCTCAGTCTTCTACAATTATAACAAAGAGTTAATCCTCTCTTTCTCTTGAACGATCCCAAACCTTTCCTGTATTGTGCACTGGGATCACAGTGGTGGATATGAAAAATATTCTTTCTAGGATCCTTCATCCACTTGTTAGTCCAATAGTTCTTTCTATGCATAGGAATAAAATATCTTTCACTAGTTCTATCATATCTATTCATATAAAATCTTCTTTCTTCTAGTTGTGCCCTAGTTTTCAGACTAGGAAAAAATCTATCAAACATACCTAGATCCATTCTTTCGAAACAAACATTTTCACTTATCTTACCTTTATCAGAGCACAAAGCTCTAAGATCTTACCTCTTTTCTTCATATCGGTCTTCTTTTCTTAGCATAGATCTTTGCAAGTCAAGTAGAGTATTGCACCCTAAAGCAACAGATCTATGCACAGAGCTTTCTCTTTTCTTCAATTCCTAGTAATCACAGTTTCAAGTCCCGACAACATAACCATTTGTTGGCATAGGGGTAGACCCTAGGTTCAACGCTTCAACAACGCACCAATGAAACCCTAACTATTGGACCTTTTGGCAACACCTGTGAAGCAAATGAAGTCTCACTCGAGGTAGAGGCAGGGGTAGTTGCAGGACTCAAGTGTCTACAACCTAGCTGGGACAGAGATTTGTGATCACAGTACTTAACAGAGCACTTAGCAGTTAACATTCATTAATATTTAACTCTTATCCACTTCGCAGTAGAAAACCCTAATTACAGAACAACACAGTATTCAACAAGATCTAACACATCCAAGCACTTAGCATATAGAAATAGATCATATCTAGCATTCAATCACATCACTACGCACTAAGCTACTATATCATATGCATATAACATATATTTCTACACTAAGCATAACTCACATAACAACCATAATTCACAAAGAAACCACAACATGGGATATACGTGGTTCACCCCCAGTGTGGGGCTACGTCCACCAACTCTTATTCTCTTTATTATATTCATTCAATGCACATAGCCACAAGACCCACTTCGCATAGGACATGAAATATGCACGCACCTCGCCAGATCCTCCTTCCCCGAGTTAGGTCACAGCACAAATCCTTCTTACACAATCTGCACACTGGATTCTTACAATCACTTGCACTTAGCTCTGCAAGTATTAACACAGAGTATGCACAAATCCTCTAGCTCCGCACTAAGCCACAAAAATTCACTAATACTACCTTATTACATCGACTAGATATCTATATATACATTTCAAATGGGGCCTAAACATGGGTAAACCCATGGGTCGACATCCCATACCTGTTACATAAACCCTAAACCCAAAAATCCTGCAAGAGAGGGTGATATCTCGTGATCTCCGCTTCGCCTTGCGCTCTGCCTTTGACCAGCCTGTCGAAGTCCCAAAAATGGTCAAACATGACGAAGGTTCTCCAAAACTTGGTCAAGGGACAACACCAATTATGATCAACTCAACCTCCAACTCCTTCACTCGAACAAGTTTGGGAAAGTGAAAAGATCTCTTTTTGAAATGATAAAGGGAGCAAAGATTAATGGAAACAAGGGTTTCCATATCTAAAGGGGATAATTTAGAGACACGGGATAAGGGGCTTGTATACTGGGAAATAAATGGAAAACATAATGGTTTCAAATGGAATTATTCTCTCTCTTCTACCCCTTAGCTTATTCTTATAATCCAAAGAAGTGGTTAGAGTAGTTATCCATGGGAAATAGGGGGTCAAGGGTCCGTGAAACTCATAAACCCTTCCTGAAATTTAGAAAAAAATATATATATTTGAGCCAAAAAAATGTGTGCGTGGGATGATAAAGTGCAATCTGAGTATGTATGTGTGTTGCATAACTAATAGGACACATACATCTTCAAAATTGAGGTTTTTTAATGATTTCCAAGGAGTAATAAAGGGGTATTGAGTCTGTAAGTAGGGAAAGGGTATATGAATCAAGACAATAGGGAATCAATGCATATGAGGTGGAAAATGATGATATAACAATTGTCTAAGGGACTATGGTGTATAGAATAAAATATCATCCCTTTGGTTGTGCATACTGATGGGGAAGAGAGATGGATGGCTGGAATTGTCATAGGATTCAAGCCACTATATGTTTTTATTGGTTATTGGGTTATTAGAATGGAAATTATCCAACCATAGGAGCCTATCTATGAGTGTGCACTCATATCCCAAGCTCGAGGGTGACTTGTTGTTGAGAGAAATGGAGAAGAAAATTCTATGGTTGGTTTAAATGTCCATCATTTGTATTTGGTTGTGTAAAACATTTTTAAAGATAAGTGTTTGATCACTATTAATTTATTATTTTGATGATTTGGTTAATTGTTGTGTTTTATTCTGTGTTTATGTATGTTTAAATGTTGTTGTTTACATTCACAAATTTTAATTTATCAAGTGTTGGATGAGCGTTATTATTATATTATTTGCATGCATTCATATTAAAATGGTATCATAGAAGAGTTATGTCGAATCTGAGTTAGTGACGTGCCCAACAAGGGAGCTTGGTATGCCACAGAAATTGTAACATCCTCGGTTATAATCCCTATGACTAGAAGGTATTCTATAAGTGTGACTTAGATTGGTGATTCAGTATCACTGAAAGATCAAGGTGCCTATAAATGTAGTACTTCAATATATATTCATAAAAAAAATACTTTGTTGGTTGCGAAATGGACAAGGACAATAGATAGGGGAATAATTCCATGAGAGAGGGGGTTGAGGGGCTAATCATTTTATTATTCATTTATTTACCCATGTTCGTGTGAGCAGTCACGTGAGTCTCTTGGGGACCACATTGTCTCTTGGGAACATGAGTCTCTTGGGGATGCCACATATTTTCTATTTAAACGCGTCCTATGGGATATTTGGGATTGTTCATCATGTTGCACATTCATTGTTGCTCCCTCATTTTATTGATTATTCAATTGGGGGTTCTTCATTAATGGTTTCTTATCATTCCATCGTTCACTCTTATTCATTCATGTGTTGGGTATGACATGGAAACAAATGGTTGGAGGAGGAGAGCCTTTGTTGGATGGTTGTAAGAATTTGTTGTTTATTCCATAAAGGAATGAATGCATGTATGCTTGAGATGCATTGGCATGTTGATAAAATTGTTCACAACTATGAATATTGAGAGTGTCAGCATTGAGATTTCCTAATCGATAACACTAGAGATCTAGAAAGAGGTGGAAAAATTTAGGTATTTCATGGTAGTGAAGGGGGTTCATTTCTTTTGGTTGTGCAGGCTGAAGGGGAAGAGAGCTAGTAAATTAGGATTGTTATGTGGTTGGGAAAACCTGATAGCTTGATAGCTAATAGTTTTGTGTTAAAAGTTGGCCTAGGAACTATCCTTGTGGATTCATATCCCYGGCTTGGGGGTGACCTACTATTGAGAGTGAATGAACAACAAYGTCTATGGTTGGGTGGAACGTCCTTGATCTGCAGCTAGTTGGTGAATGATTTAAATTAAAGATAAGTACTCTTTGTGTTTTATGTATAATGTATACTACACTGTGTATTTATGATCTTTGTGATGTGTTTATATGTGCATTATTGTTGTTAATGTTGTACAATCCATGCAGTTCTTTTATGTTGTACAATCCATGCATTAGGTACGTTACAAAGTGGTATTAGAGTGAATTTTTTCATGTTTTTGGTACCGGGTATATTACAAATTGGTATCARAGTTGTAGGTTATAGCATTAAGCCTTCAAGGGCCTCCTATGTGACAGGAYAAAAGTTCTTGAGTGAAAATAATCAGTTTCTATAGGACAACGTCGAAGGGGAGAATTTTTCAGTTTAACACTATATTTTCATCCCCGGAAAATGTATTCAGGTGATTCTTCATGGCCCTGGGTTTCCATTAAGCCCTCATTTGCTTTATTTGGGCATTAGAATTGATAGTCATGACTCTCGAAATTCCAAAGTACAACAGACATCGATCTAGCTCCTGCATGGAATCTCTGTCATAGATCTATGATCTTCTCATTTATTTTATCCCACGTGCATGGGGAAGGCTTCAAGTGACCTGTTTATACCAAAAACTGATCCCTTTGTCACTTGTGCATGAAGCAGAGAGATCCATGAAACCCTGTGGATTTTTTGTGTGATGTAACTTTTGGCTATCAGGACCCCACATGAAGAGCTCATTCACTAGACCTAAAATCACTTAAGAGACAGATAGAAGATTGTGTAGAGTGGCCTGGTGGATAGAAATGGATTCGATTGGAAAGGAGTTGGATAGAAGCTTGTGCGCAGTAATCTGGTGGTCGGTGGACCAATGGCCCGGTGGACTGGAAAGGAGATGGATAGAGGCTTGAGTGGGGTGGTGCAATGGCCTGGTGAAATGAATCGGAATGAAGTTGATTGGAAATAGGTGTATGGAAGCTTGTGTAATGTCCCTTTGACCTAGTGTACCGGACTAGGGTCGTTTGGGAGTTCTGTGAGGAGTGGGAAAGCATATCTGGTGGCCTAGACCAAGGTTTTTTGGGAGTTCCACAAGGAGGGGGGAAATAATTTCCGACGGCTCGGTGAGTGGTGGCCCAGGGACCAAATTCTGTCGACCGGACCAGACCAGAGGCATGTACAATTGTGGAGAAGGGGAAGCATTCCCTGGTGATCGATGCCATGTCAATGCCACATCATTAGCCATGTTAGCAGATTTCCATGTAGGCCATAAATAGAGAATAATAATTCATATTGAGATGAAACCTCTGGGTTTTTTTTGTAGAGAGTAAATCTACAAAATTTCCAGAAAGGGCCACTATCCATTTCTGCTTGAATTTGTCAGAAATTGCAAAATAATGGTTTTTAAATATTTGGGTACATATCATTGGAAGAGATCCAGATTAAGACGAAATTCTCGAAGATAGTCTATAAAGCATACATGCAAATAGTCCATGAAGGAATTGAATAAATTCTTATGGGTTTGGAATGGGGATGCTAAAATAGGGGAAAACCCACTATTCTGGGCCACTTTTGGGGGATTTTTGAGATTTTCAGAGGAAAAGGATCCCTAGATGGAAAAACTGAAAAACAAATTATTTAGTCAATATTTTGTATACTCATCATACCATGAAACTTTGTTTTAGTGAAAATTTTCCAAAAGTGCATGGTTTGGGAGATAGCCAGTTTGGCTAAAAATTTCCAAGTCTAGAAAAAGGGGCAAAAAATGACAAAGTTTTCATTTACATATTGCTGCATTTTTTTACTAGAACATCAAATTGAAAATATGAGACTTGGTATGGATTCCATAGCATCATTGTTATCTGTGTCACATACAAAATTTTCTCTCATTCCTAACATATTTATGTCTATGAGTGACATAATTTGGTGTTTGGGATTAATTGCACCAATTTAAATGATTAGTGTACAAAAAAAGGGTAAATTAACAATATCCAGATGACTATAACTTCCTGCTCAAAGATCATATTTGGGAAAGAAAGTAGTCATTAGAAATATATTAGATAGAATC
>ML816475.1:100307-118984 GCA_009831015.1 Picea engelmannii
TGCCAAGTTGCAGAGGTATTCAACCATTGTAGCCAGAAGTCATTGAAGCCTAGCATGAATAAAGAGTTGCAAGGAAAGGCAAGGAGCAAGGAGATTGAATAATATTGCATCAACACTTGAGGTATCTATGCTTGATGTAATTTTTGTTTTTTATCAATATATCATTTGGTTTTCCCCTTGAATTTTTGTCATTGATGTATAAATGTTCATATCTAATCTTGTAGATTATAGATCAGGTTAGATTCAAGCTAGATCTAGGATTCTAACATCGGGAAGAAAGTAGAATGGTTTTGTATTTCCTTTGGTGTGAAGGAAGTAGGTTTTAAAGGTTGGAGATGTAAATTAAGTACTGCAGTAGCCAAGATACGCTAAGGATAACCTTCACGAAGATGTAATCCATTCACTCAAATCTTTGTATATGATCTTATTGTTTGTTTCTAGGGAATCTGTAGGAAGTATACCCCGTCTTGTCTAGGATAACTAGGTTGATCCTAGGGATATATTAATGATCTACTCAATGAGATCCATGTGATAATTTTTCCTATAAAAAATTGGTGACTCCACTGAGGATGAATTATTCTATGGTCAAGTCTCTTTTCCTTCATATCACTCTATTTTTGTGACTTGCATTCCAATCTTATTTTGTTCAGTCACTTCTAGATCTAGATTTGGTAGATCTGGTAGGTCTATTTCAAATATGGAATATATTTCATTGATCCATATTCTCCCAAAACCAAAATTTTCCAGGTCCTCACTTGTCGTAGTATAAGTGTCCTGCGAGGCCCCCTCACTGGTTGACAAGCCTATGTCCTGCGAGGCACTAGAAAAAACTATAGAACTGGTCCTTGCGTATTAGAGAAAAGTGTGTAAGTCCCAATACTGATCCTCGCGGGTTACATGAGGAACAAAAATCAAGTATCCTCACTCATCCAATGAAGGCAACCCATGAGGACCCTTGTAGGGTCCACAAAAAAGGGCTTGTAGGGTGCAAAAAAGATTCATTTTTAACGAAAAGTTTTCTGGGTTTTTTGTTGTGAAGCCTAGGGTCCCTATTATTGGGGAATAGAACCTTTAGAACTTATTTTTGCAAGGTATTTTTAATAATTCTTTGCATGAAATAAAAAACAAAATGAAAAATTGATTTTAATGATCATCCCTTGTGAAGCATTTTTGGACCTCTTTTCACAACTGCGCCTATGAACTTTGGGGTCTGGAATTGTATTTTTGGGTGATTGATTGTTGCATTTGGTTGAGTTTCCTTTTTCAATTTTATTTTACATTGTTAAGATCCATTCCTTGTGATTTTTGGGTTGAGATCCCATGTAGACATTGGAGTGTTCCAGGGGGCATCACTACCAATATCACACTACCCTTTGCTTGCTAATTTGTTGGTTTTCCTTTTGCCTTTGTGTTTCTTGCTTAGAATAGGATTTGTTGCATTTCAATTGGAAAAAATTCATAAAGACAAAAAAAAATGATTTGTTTCATGCTACATTTTCTTTTGAAGCACTAGTGAAAGGATTGCATTAGGAACATTGTTTGGTTTCCAAATTTTACAAAATTTTCATATTCTGTTTGTGTTTGTTGGTTGTTTGGTGTGTGTGAGGATTCATTTTCTAAATATTGCAAAGAAAAAGGAAAGAAAATATCTCTCCCTCCCATATATAGAGTTCATCAAAGTGAACGATTTGCATTGTCATATTTTCATTGCTTGGTTGGGTCAAGAGTCCAAACATCACTAAATTTTCATCCATTACCTTTGGTCCTAAGAAACAGCCCTAAAAAGAAGTGCTTAATCTAAAAACAATTAGACTTTTTTCTTTTGATAGTAAATCAATATTATATAGGCTTAGGGCCTTGGATTAGGATTGGAGAGTAAACTCTCCAAGGCCACAAAACTCAACCTAGAAGTCATTAAAAGAGTGTTAAATCCATTCTTACAATTGGTGTGTTGGGAAGCTCCTCTAACACAAGATTCAAACATGAGGTCACATTGGGGAAAGTAGGGAAATTACCCTTCTCTACTTTTTTTGGTGTTTGTGGTACCACTTTGATCACTACGTATATGAGGGTTATGTTGGTTAACACCTTAAGAGATTCAAGTTTAGCTACCCTTCCCTCACATGCGGTCGGGCTTACGACTATTTTCCCGACCATTGATTGTTTGGTGGTATCCTTAGTGAACTTTCATAGGGTTCCACATAGGTGACTATAGGTGAGACATGCATGTAGTACTTGGTGCAAAAGTTCGCTCATAGTCTTAGTTCCCCCGAAGGGTTCCCGCCTTATTAAAGGGTAGTTGCACCAGTCAGGGTTGTTTCACTTCGATCATCATAACTGCTCCTCACACCTTCACTATTCAATATGGAGGGGACTTCATCTCCCCCACGACGTTAGTTTTCGGAAGACCCCTGAGCCAATTGGTTTGTTTGTTGTTTCTTAGATTTGATTGGGGGTGTTCTCTTTTACTATGATTCTAGGTTGGCCATAGGTTGATTTATGTTTGGAAAGTAACATAAATGTATTCACCATGGCTGAATCACCATGTCGATCACGTTGACTACGAGGAATCGAGCATAGTACAGAGGTTCAACCGCCTCTAAAGAAGCATGTAACAAATGACAAGGAGTTTGAAGGGTCTTATCTTTGGTTTGATGAAACCAGTTTAGTTGAAGTAGAAGTGGTCGATGAATTTCCTCCGTGGAATTTTAATCCTCCTTTGACTGAACCAGACACCCCTTTGCTAGTCCAAGTAAGGGAAATTTTTAGTGAGAATTTTTCTTTGTTCACTCATCCTCCCACCATGTCAGGACTAAGTGTCTTGTCCAGTGTAGCTAAGACTATGAGCCCATCCCCATGTGGTACATGGGGAAATTCCCCTGGGCGCATCCTAGTAGTGTCCTCATCATCACCTTTTAGCTCCATTGGACCTACACTATCCACTCCTTTTGTTTTTTGTTCCTCCATCTAGGGGACGTTATCCATGTCATCTCCATCCATTAGCATACCTAGCATCCCTACACCCATCCCTTCCAAGTCAATTCCCACTTCCAGATTTTTTTCTAGTGGGGGTCAAGCTTTGGTTTCAGCATGGTAAGTGGAACTCCTTCCACTTCCATCAATCCAATGAGTGGCCTAACATCATCAGGTGCAGTTGTAATTTTTGGATGGAGTATTCCTAGTTGTTTTGGGTCTATCCTTAATCAAACTGGGGGAAATAGTACATCTGGAGGATTAAACTTTCCTTGGGTTAGCACACCTTTCCCTCGGGATTTCTTCCCTAGGAAAAACTTTGGGAACGTTATTCTTGAAGGGTCCACATTCCCCCCTTGGGGGCATCATTGGTTATCAAAGAAGTCATGCTCCTGAAGGTGCCACCATTCCTATAGGAACCCACTCTTCAAAAACTCCCCAACCCTCCAGTAGCACCAATATAGGGGGATTGAAAATTCCATCTAGGACAACATAGACTTCACCTCCCTCCTAGATTCCATTTCCACCTTTTCCTTTTCTTGCAACATTATATTTTTTCATATTTATCATGGTTGAAAAAAGAGCCTATTTCCCATGACCCATCATGGCCACCTATGCCGTCCAAGTTACCCTCAGACATCCCCAAGCTTGATGAAAAACAAGGAGAATAGCCCTCCACCCACATCATGTCTTATCACCTATGGTGTTCATCCAACTCTTTGACGGATGATAACATGAGGTTGATTCGTTTCYAGAGATCCCTGATCAGGGGAATCGCTAAATGGTATATTGAACTAAATGGCAGTTCCTTTCGAAGCTTCAATGACTTGGCAATGGAATTGCTAAYACATTACCAATTTCCCATCTGGTGTGAGATCATAACTGARCTCTTGACCTCACTACRTCAAAACAATGCCACCCACATATTCGATCACATTCATGAGTGGATTCGACGATGTAGGATGATTAAGACTCACATTTTGGACAAAATCCTTATAGAGTGGTTCACTAAGTCCCTCCTGCCACCCATTGCTAGAGATKTAGCTATGGTCRGGGTTTCCATCAAGGAGAAATATATCATGTGTGCCCAACACTTAGACTTGATCWACTCGCAGTCGGGTACTCTTTATGATATCATTCCAAATTCTCCTCRGTCGTCAATTGATCCCAAGAAACCAAACCCAGGACCCCAAGACGATGGTGCGGTTGGTTATTTTTCYCATGCATCTGTCAACTATTTAGCTGACCAAATGGGTCATATGTCAATTACATCACACCCACCGGCTATTAGAACCAGTGCTCAAACTGTTGTATCTCCCTCTCAAACCTATGATGTGTATTCGGTGTAATCCATGCAACTGAAGAATCCTCAACAACCTGGAGGAAAAATAAATGAAACAAAAAGAAAATTTATAATTTTGAGAAAGGGACTACCCCCACCAAGAATACCCAAGAGGGCGGCACAAAGGAGAATAAAAAATCTTGGTTCCCCTGCATGATCTATGGGGAGGACCATCCCACTCATTAGTGTCCTCAAAAGAATGAATTCCACATATTTTTGGCATAGTAGTGGGCCCCATCATCTTGTTGTATTAAGTCATCCTTTACCCCCTCAACCTCAAAAAATGGTTTCCACAAATCCTTCCCCTCGATGAGGGGGAATGGAAGGTACCCCTCCCCATGAGGGGTCTTCCTCAAATGATTCTATGTTCATGTGTGAGAACACAGTCAACTTACATACATGAGATAAAAAATATGAAATTTCCAAGCCTTCAAATGTTGCCCTTGAAGCAGCATCTTCATCCCAGCCTGGTGGCCCTCTCCAGATAGAGAAGTCATTTATATGTGCACCAATTCACCCCCCAAAGGGAATTATTTGGTGTATGATGCATAATCCCAACACACGGGTTTCCCACAACTACATTATTGTGCAAGAATTATCACAGGTACCTTGTGCCATGTCGGCACTTGAATTTCTCTAGAGATGCCCCACGCAATGGAAATCCTTTCTCTCAGCCATAGGTGGGTTGATCCTTTGGATTCGAGCTTGATTACCTTTGATTCATATCAGGAAACTCATAGGCTCTCCCACCAAGTATTCTTTCAAATTAAAGTGTGAACGATGGGTAAAAAATATTCCAAACCGTTGTGGATGAAGGAGCCTTGACTTGCATCATGTATATTTCTTGTTGTAAATCCTCGGGCTATACTAATATTGATACGTCTGCCATGATTCTAAAATCCTTTAATGGACACATGTTCCAACCCCATGGAATAATCACTGCCTTACTCATCGATTTAGGGGGTAAGATTGTCTCCATCTCCTTGGAGGTCATCGACACAACACTTGAGTACAATATGTTACTCCTATGAGATGATTGTAGTTGTCTCATCAGTATTTAGGGTCCTACGCTTCCCTCGCCAAGGGAAAATCATTACCATCAATCAACTTGAGTTTTGTACACCATATCTTAGATCTAATGCGAGGTCTAATGTACCCTTTATCAGTGATACCATGTAGTCTGATTTGAATGTTGGTGCAGGGATATTCAAATATACTTTGTTGATGGGAATTTTTCCCCTTCCCTCATCGTCTCCCACTAAAACCATTGATCCTATCAACATGATTTCATCATCTACCGTTGGATCCTTTGGGTCTTTTGATCCTTGGGTGGTACCTCATCCTGAGGATGTTGATTCATATGAAGCATCCATGCCTCTCACTGCAGTCAAAATTGTCAATTCGGAAATCCCATCAAAATCAATTTACTGGTCAGCACCTCCATCCTCATATGGAGTGTGATCAACCTACTCCTCCCATACATGTTGTTGACTCTCTTATTTCACATGAATCCCTTGATTGTGAGTTTCCTTCAGAAGAGTCCATCTTGGATGTCATTTCTTCCATAGAAAATCCCAAGGAAGATGAGCGTCATCTAGAATCCATCCTTCATACTTTGTAACTGATGAGAGTTGACATGATGAGTCTTGATCCGAGACTAGGGAAATTTTTTGGGAGTCAGGACCCCTAGTGAAACCCCTACTCTTGACCCTTTTTCACCTCGGTTATATTTTTNCATCTAGAATCCATCCTTCATACTTTGTAACTGATGAGAGTTGACATGATGAGTCTTGATCCGAGACTAGGGAAATTTTTTGGGAGTCAGGACCCCTAGTGAAACCCCTACTCTTGACCCTTTTTCACCTCGGTTATATTTTTCAGAACTTGCCACTAAATTATCTTCTTCCTCTTCAATCGAAGATTCACGTTTCATGCCCCCTTTATGTCTTGATGGAGCTCATCAAGGAGCTTCCCTAGCTCACAATATTACTCACAATGAGTATCTTTGTATGCATAAATTCAATCCCTTGTGGCATGTCCCCAACATGGTGATCCATGTGATGCTAACATTGGCTCATTATTTCATTTATTATGAAAAACATCCTTGGTTTGAGCCTAGCAATGGGATCTATTTTGCATAAATAATTAGAATGTGTAGTGCCTTGTACATAAGTGTGTGTTGTGAGTGATTTTTGTTTTACCTTTCTCGTATCCAAAAAATCCAAAAAAATCTTTTTTGAGATTTCACTGCGAGTTTTGACCTCGGAATCTAGTTTACATGTGTTGATAGGATTCTAGGGACATTTTTTCTTTTACAAATATGATGACTTCCACTGAACTTGAGGTATGTGTTCCTAAACTAGCATATAGGGATAGGTTTTTCCCTTCATTTTTTGCTTTGCATTATTAACCATCCATACTTCTAGAATTACTCCTTAGGGTCGAACCTATCTGGTTGCGACCTTAGCCATTCTCGAACCTATCTGGTTGCGACCTTAGCCATTCTCAAACCTATCTGGTTGCAACCTTAGCCATTCTCGAACCTATCTGGTTGCAACCTTAGCCATTCTTTTTGCATGTCATAACTGGTTTGGTAGTGACTACCCTTCATGGATGCCCTAGTTAGCACCTGGATTTCCATTTGGTTCCCATGTTGCATGTTTTCATAGGCCTGGGAGCCCTCCTTTAGCCCCATAATGACTTGAAGATTGAGCCTCATTTTCCTCTCTTCGTCTATATTTTGGACATATCATGTGGGGGTTCACGAAAACATTTTTATGTTGTTTAATGGTCACCTCTGCATTTTTTGCTTGCGTCATGCCTCCCACCATTGCGTTTTTTTTTTTCCATATCCCACTTACTGCTATGCAATAGCCTTAACCATATGCCTCTTGCATTATTTGGCCTATGTTTTTCATTCGCCTACCCAGGGAGAGAACAAGTTGCTAAGAGTGTGTTATGAGGAAAATATCTCTATCGCATGGGGTAAACCACAACAGACAGAATGACACGTAGAAATAAACTCTAATCCTAAGTATGCTATATAAATGAAATGCTAACAAGACAAGGTCAAGATCCTACCTTGTCCAGACATTCGTTGAAGACCATCGTTGAGCACGTAACTCAAAGCTTTATACTTGCAACTTGTCCTCAACAACCAAGATACGAAAGCATATGGTGATAATATATAATGTTAGCATATAGATTAGCATAATCCATTAACATAAATGATAAATACTCCCATGGAATAATAATTCAAATATTTGCAAGATATCAATTGGACAAAAAAAGAGTATTTCTATTAAAATAATCAGTAGGAGTATGTAGGTGACAAACTTCTGCAATGACACATATCAGGACCAAGAAACTAAGTCCCTCCAGTTGGGCCTCCACCACTTCAATCCTCCACCAATGACAAGCTCATATAAAGGAGACAATGAGGTTCTCCATCACAAAGAAGGAAGAGGTTGGGAGTTGAACAATGAGTTAAGAATTTCAAGGATAAAGGGATGCAGACTCAATGTGAAGTGAAATTTCTTGAGAGTATAGTTTTTCTCAAATTTGAATTCTCTCCTCCATTGCTTGGATATGGCTCAATTTATAGCGTTAAAATGGAATTGAAGCACCGATTTAGAGCGTTTCCAATATATGGAAGGTCAAGGATCATGGATCTCATGACGTGACATGGAAACCCGACATAATTTTTAATTTTGAGCACCAAACTCAATGTACATAGGTTGTAGTGGAGAAACATATGTATACACTTGTTGTCTAATTGATAGGGTGTGTATATGTGGAAAAATGTGTTTTTTTGGCTCTGGAAGGTACAAAAGGGGACTTCAAGTCTACATAGGGAAATGGAAATGCCATCCAAGCAAGTTGCATGGGGTGAGGAAAATTTTTCTATAAAAGAGTGGACCTCACTTGTCAATAAAATTTGCATTCTTCATTGCTTAAGTCAGTTCCATGCATTTGGAACATAGGAGCATTTTTTTAAGCCACTTGTTCTCTCCCCATGAGTCTACTTTACGCTCTTCTCAAACTTTCTAAACATGAAAAGATTGTCGAGTGAGCTTTTTTTCTTTCATGCTTGTTAAATGGTTTTGAAAGGACATCTATCCAGTGCAAGTTTAACCCTTTTTCAGACCATATGGACTACTTATGAAAACTAAATACTCTAGTCAAACTAGACTAGAAGAGTTCTCCCTTGTATTGTTTTATACTTTTTCGGGCTCGGGGGACTAAATTTACAAAACAGAATATCGAGATTACTTGGGTAACTCTTTCATGCTCTTTAAACCATGAAGGATATTGAGCATACTTGTGTCATTCTTTCATGCTCGTTAAACCATGAAGGAGACAGAAAATAAAATCAAAATATCAAAAAAGAGTGGGGGTTTTTCACCATTAGTCTATTCACAAAAAGGCAACGTCATTCGAGTCTTTCTTGAACATGGCACCTATTTGAGTCCTCATCATATAGTTGGGTTTTATCTTTCCTAGGAGTCATCCTAGTAATATGAGTCAGAGATACACCTCCGGCCGGTTACTCTTATGTTCATCATGGAGAGTGTTTCAATGCCTCCTACATTGTTGCATTATATTCGTCTATCTCTTGTGTCTTGCTACCAAGTCACCATTGTTTCATGTTATATGTTCAAGGGAATTTTAAGGTTGATTTGGCCATCTATTATTTTATTGACTTTCCGAGTCAGCCATCCATGTGTCAGTTGTACTTTGTGCTACTCTATCTTCCCATCATCTCTCAATATTTGTTTCATGTCAATTGATGGGGGATACATAATGTCCCTCCTTCTACAGATCTCTTCCTATAGAATTCAACACATTATCTAGGATAGGGATCTAGAAACTATATTGTACCTTGGATCTTGCAATCATTAGTGGAGGGCCTCCTCGTGATTGACAGTGGGTTTTACATCATTGACTCCTGGTCGATTGATTCTATGAGCGTTCGACATCATATCCTCTATTCACACTTGTTAGAATGGCCTTAGGGTCCATCTTCATCATTGATGGGTCCCCTCACGTCTGTTAATGGTATACATCATTGACTGATAATCAGACAGTTTCTACCATTCTCGACATCAACTCATTTATTTGCATGATGTAGATTCATACCATTGGGGTTTGGGGAAAATACCTTGGGTTTGGGGAAACATCACTCCTTTACAGCATCCAATCCCAAGTTGTGTCGGAGTATATCACTTGCATATGAAGACTTCAGGGGCACTCTCCCTAGTGCTCATTATCTTCCTGACATTTGTATGTTGTGTCATAGATCCACATTGTATTTGTTGGTGGTTATGATTATGTTCTTGACATAGATCCACATTGTATTTTTTGGTGGTTATGATTGATTTCATGATGTAGATCCACATTATATTGTCTCGTGGATATGATCTTATTGATGACATGGATCCACTATGTATTCTTTCGTGGCAATGGTATAGCATTTCATTTCATGGATCTGCAGTGTATTGTTTAGCGTCCATGCTCATTATGAATCTGAGTATGTCTACCTAGGGGATTGGTCTATATATACTCATCCTTGGTGTTTAACTGTAGGTCTTATTTGATCTATCGAACCTCCTTTTCTCTCTCCTTGCATTGGCTTATATGGACATTATTGTAATGTATTTCAGCCATCCACTCCTTTCCTAATCTGACACATTAGGGGGCATCAAGTATAGGCTTAATCTCCACCCTACATGTCAGAGAGGAATCCATTAGTGGATAGAAGCCTTAATGCAACATTTTCTTGAGGTTTGACCCTTTCCAGAGAATTTTTGGAAGGCCTCACATGACACCTAGCACGCAACAAGTGAGGCCTCACTAGACAACAGTGGCTCAATAAGTGAGGCATTGTCAAACTTCTAGAAATGGGGAGTTACGAGGTGAGGGGAGAGAGATGAGTTGGATGTTAGTGGTAATGTCCTAGGAACTCACATCATTCAAGTTTCTAGTGTCCTCTAGAATATCTAGAAGCATCTCCTAAGCATCCTCCAAGATCTATGTAACAAAGGAAATCCTTGGACAAGAGGAGGAAGAATTCAATAGAAAGGATGTAGATTTTAACCTTGTACAATTATTTACTGCAAATAGATTTTCAGTAAAAGAACAGAAAAGATACAATGGAAAATACACACATTACACAAATATTTTTCCCCTGGAAACTCAAACCGGGAAAACCAGCGTATTTTATATCCGTCCACATCATACATTTTTTACAATACAATATACATATAGGATCCAAATACATCCAAAACCATAATACAATGACCTGGATTAGCCAACAACCCTAATTCCTTCACTAGAAATAGAAAATCATCGAAAAAAAAAAAAACATGTGCCAAAAATCCACCCAACAATGGACACGAAAATCGAGGTAAAAAGGCGACATGTTCCCCAACGAAAAAAACATTTCAAGATTATTCCTAGTCATGAAAATAATATAACACATACCCAAAATTCTCCCACTTGCAAGGGGTTACAAGGTTATATAGTCAACACTCTATGGCAACAATGCCCATAGATCCTCTACACCAAGAGAACTTCTCAATGCTCACAGATTTTGTTAATGAATCAACAACATTCTTCAAAGTGTCCACCTTCATCAGCAACACTTTCTTTTCTTCAACCATGTCTCTCACAAAGTGATATTGAACATCAATATGCTTTGTCTTTGAATGATAAGTTGGGTTCTAGGCCAGAAAAACTGCACTCTCACTGTCACAATCTATCCTTATAGCTTGTTGTACCAACCCAATCCCTGAACAAAATCTTTGTAACCATATTGATTCTTTGATTGCATGCGTGGCTCCCATGTATTCAACTTCTGTAGTTGAAAGTACCACTACAGACTATATTTTGATCATCCAACTAATTTCTCCTCCAAACAATTTAAACGCATACCCGCTTGTAGATCTCCTATGATCCAGATCTCCATCCCAATCTACATCCACAAAGCCATGTATGTCCAACACTTTCTCCAATCCTGGTCTTCCTTGGTAGCACAAATGATAGCTAGCAGTGCCATGCAAATACCTGAAAACCCTCTTTATTGTTGTCCAATTCTCCTTCCCTGGTTTTGACATATACCTACTCAAAACTCCCACCGCATGTGCAATGTCTGGTCTAGTACAAACCATTGCATACATTAAACTACCAATTGCACTCACATATGAAACATGAGACATGTCCTCCTCCTATTCTTGTTTATTGGGACACTGATCCGAAGATAAATTTACACCAACAATAATAGGGACCCTGGCCGGTTTACATTCCTGCATATTAAACCTATGTAATATTATCTCTGCACATTTTCTCTAATTTAACCAGAGTTTCTTGTTTTTCCAATCTCTTTTAATTTCCATGCCATAAATGAAATTTGCAGCATCAATATCCTTCATGTCAAATTTAGAGGACAACTGAGTTTTCACATCCTGGATAATCTCCTTGGTGTTTCCTATCAGGAACATGTCATCCAAATACAAGACCAAATAAATCAAATGATCACCAATTAATTTAAAATACACACAGTGATCCTCTTTGATTCTTGTGAAACCAAGTCCCATCATATAAGTATAAAACTTTTGATACCACATCCTCGGTGATTGTTTTAAACCATAAAGGGAATTTTTCGTCTTGTATACCAGCTCCTTCTTTCCCTTCACAGCAAATCATTATGGTTGCTTCATATATGTTTATTCTTCCATATCCCCATGTAGGAATGTTGTCTTCACATCCATCTGTTCTACTTCAAAATCAAACGCAACAACAATAGATAACAAAAATATAATAGAAGTTAATTTGGAAATAAGAGAAAAAATCTCACCAAAATCAATTCCCTCAACCTGGGAATAACCCTTTGCTACTAAACAAGCTTTGTGTTTCTCCACTTTGCCTTCTACATTCAGATTATTTTTAAATACCCATTTGTTTTCAATGGGATTTCTTCCAGTCAGCAACTCCGCTAGATCCCAAGCCTCATTCTTATCCAAGGTTGTCATTTCTTCATCCATGGCCTTTTTCCAGAGTTTTCGATCCTATGAATCCATTGTCGCCCTTACAGTTCTAGGATCATCATCAGTAATAGACAAAGAAAAATTTGAATGAAAATTAGGTGGAGTATACCTTTCTGGTTGCCTTCTTTCCGAAACTGATCTCCTCAATACTGGAGTATTAGGATCTTCTTCATATTATTCATGTTCTTCTGTAAAGTCTGATTCATCATCCTTTAAATCAAACTCTATTTGCTTTGGTTCTTCCTTGCTTGGTAGGACATCATGTTTGACAACATCTTTTATTTCTCTAAATACCACATCTTGGATATACACAACCTCCTTAATTTATGGGTTCCAAATCTTATAACCTTTAATACCATCTTTATACCCAATAAAGATACACTTTTCATCCTTCTTATCTAGCTTACTCATGTTTTCCTTTGGAACATGAACATAGGTATCACAACCAAATACCTTGGGATGTGTGAGAGAAGGTTTCTTACCAATCCATACCTCTTGTGGAGTCTTTTCATCTAGTGTTGATGAGGGTGATACGTTGACCAAGTAACATGCATTACCCACTGCCTCTTCCCAGAATTCTTGCCTTAACCCGACACCACTAAGCATGCACCTTGATTTTTCCATCAGTGTCATGTTCATCCTTTTTGCAACTCCATTCTACTGAGGTGTATATGGAGTATTCTTCTTCCTTGCTATACTGCACTTCTTACATAATTCTTTGAATTCATTCCCGTAGAAATTTCCACCATTATATGTCCTCAACACCTTAATTCTTTTCTCTGTTTGATTCTCAACAAGAGCCTTAAACTCTTTAAAGTTGTCAAAGACTTCAAATTTCTTCCTACGAAAATATATCCAAGTATTCTTTGAGAAGTCATCTATAAATTAGACATAGTACACAGATTTTCCCAATGATGGAACCGACACAGGTCCAAACACATCATTGTGAACTAGTTGTAAAATTCCTTCTTCCCTTGTTGCACCAGAGGGGAATCTTACCCGATTATGCTTCCCATATACACAATGTTGACATAAATCAAAATATAGAGAACAGTTTGACATACCTTCAACCATGTCTTTACCATGTAGTATTTGAAGACCCTTCTCTCCGATATGCCCCAGTCTTTGATGCCACAACATAACCTTTTCTCTAGAGACTGTAGGAGTTCTTTCTTGTTTAAATCCAATATCAAGAACACTGGAACTATTACACCCATCACTAATAGTGCTTCCTTGAAACTTATACATAGTTCCAAACCAAACTCCCTTCAGCAACACCATTTCTCCTTGAACCATCTTGCAGGTTTCCTTTTCAAATATTGCTTTTACCCCTGCATCGTCCATTTTTCTTACAAAAATCAAATTTATGGCCAATCCTAGGATGTGAACAACACCAAGTAGTGTTCTAATCCTTCCATATATGAGCCTCAACTTGAATTTTCCTTGTCCTGTGATTTTGGTTGTCAATTCATCACCAAGGAAAACATTACCTCCATCATACCTTTCATATTCATAGAACCACTCCCTGTGGGGAGTCATATGAAAGGATGCACCTGATTCAACCAACCATGCCTCATGATCTACATGTGTGCTTGTCGAATAAGCCAAGTACACATCCCCTCCTTCTTCCTTAGAGGTCTTTTCTTCTGTAGAAGGAGCTTCTTCAAATCCCTTCTTTTTCTCAACTTTGGATCTACAATGCTTCTTGTAGTGCCCTTATTTTCCACATCTCAATCATACCTTTACAAACTTTCCGAGAGATTTATATCTACCCTTAGACTTATATCTCCCACTTGAGGACTTAGATATATTTATTTCTTAGGAGCGTCATCTTGAAAATAATGCATATGTGCTATGTCCTTCCATGTTCTTCCATCTCATCTCCTCCGACAACAAGGATGATACCACTTCATCAACTTCAAGGCAGTTGTATTACTACCTATGGCCACAACTATACTATCCCACAAATCTGGTAAAGAGAACAATAAATTGATACATGTATATTCATTTGAAATTTTAATCTCAACAGATACTAACTGACTTGCCACAGTATTGAAGGCGTTCAAATGCTCTGCCACTGAGTCTCCATCTCTCATCCTCAGGTTATACAACTTCTTTCTTAGGAATAATCTATTTACTAGGGACTTAAATTAATACAACTTCCCCAACTTATCCCATAAATCCTTGGTTGTATCTTCTTATGAGAGATTATTAATATTGAATCTGAGAGACACAATCAAATTGTGCTCTTCACCTTCCGATCCAACTTTTTCCAATCATATGTTGAAGTTCTTGTAGGTGCAATACCTAGATCCACCACGATCTATTGATCTATGTCCACCAACATATCTTCCATATTGAGCTTCCATAGCTCAAAAAAAATCCCATTAAACTTCTCCATCTCCATTTTTGAACTGCTCACCATTTCTCTTCACCTGAAGAATCAATACTGTAGATCTCCCACTGTAACAAGGCTTATCACAGTCCTGAGCCAAACCCTTGACCACAAAGGCGTCCCTCTTAAGATAATAATTGCTCTAATACCAAATGTAGATTTTAACCTTGTACAATTATTTACTCCAAACATATTTTTCGTAAAAGAATAGAAAAGATACAATGGAAAATACACATTACACAAAGATTTTTCCCCTGGAAACCCAAATCGGGAAAACCAACATATTCTATATTCATCCACATCATACATTGTTTACAATACAATATACATATAGGAACCAACGGCATCAAAAACCATAATCCAATGATATGGATTAGTCAACAACCTTAATTCCTTAACTGGAAATAGAAAACCATCGGCAAAAAAAACCATGTGCTGAAAAACCACCCAACAATGGACACGAAAATCGAGGCAAAAAGGTGACACATTTCCTGAGGCAAAAAAAAAGTTCAACATTATGCCTAGTCATGTAAAGAACATAACACGTACCCAACATTCTCCCTATTGTTGTTTTATTTGCATACATGGGGTTATAGGGTTACATAGTCAACAATCCAGGGCAGCAATGCCCATAGATCCTCTACACTAATAGAACTTCTCAATGTTCATACCCAACAAAGGTTATGCTTCCAAATTAGGCCTAGATGTGAAAAAAATATAACAAATATCCAACAAAGTTTATGCTACCAAATTGCAGAGGTATTTATCCATTGTATCTAGAATTCATTGAAGCCTAGCATGAAAAGAGCTACAAGGAGAGGAAAGGAGCGAGGATATTGAAGAAGCTTGCATCAACACTTGAGGTATGTATCCTTGATGAAAGTTCTTGCTTTTAATCAATATATCATTTGGTTTTCCCCTTGAATGTTTTTCATTGATGTATAAATGTTCAGATCTAATCTTGTATATTATAGATCACGTTAGATTCAAGCTAGATCTAGGATTTTAACATTGGGAAGCAAGTAGAATGGTTTTGTATTGTATTTGGTGTGCAAGAATCGGGTTGTAGAGGTTGGAGATGGAACTTTAGAACTGCAGTAGACATGATAGGCTAAGGACAACCTTCAGGAAAATGTAATCCATTCATTCAACTCTTTGTATATGATCATATTGTTTGTTTCTAGGGAATCCATAGGAATTCTACCCCCTCCATTATAGGATAACTAGGTTGATCCGAGGGAGATATTACTAATCTACTCAGTGAGATCCATGTGAGAATTTTTCCCACAACAAGATGAAAGGGAAAAGGGATCAAAGGAAGAAAGGTTTTAAGCCACCTTTTTTTAGGAATAACTCCTAAGAAAATTTCCAAGGTCAAGTAGCCCAAAATGAGCACAAGGCTGCAAATTCATTTGGGAAAAGTCCAAGGTAGCAGCTTGTACAATGTTGGGGATGTGAGGGGAATCACTTATATAGGGACTTCCCTCACAAAGGGTAAATAATGAGGACTTTCCAAAACATTCAAGAGGATGAAACAGTGGAAGACATGGGAGGAACCATGCCAAGGATTTCTACATCCTTGGACAACAAGCAACAAGACTATCAATCCCCCATGATTAAAGTGGAAGGTAAGATTGATAACCATCCCATAACAATTTTAACGATTCTAGAGAAAACCATAGTTACATAAATGCTAACATTGTTGAACTATTTCACTTGCAAAGGATTAAGCATAAGAAATATTGGCTAGTTCAATTAGACATGGGAGATAAGAGAAAGATCAATGAGTTGGAAAGATTTTCAAATAGACATGAATGAGCTCAGTACAAAGGTAGATGTAAAAATCATACCATTGGGTTCATATGACTGTCTAATTGGCATGGATTGGTTTGAAAAACACCATATTGTCCTAGACTATTACAACAATACAATCACATGTCTTGATGAAGAAGGGCAGCAAGGAAGGATTCAAGGCATTCCAAGAGTTGTAGTTGTTAGAGAGATTTCAGCTATGCAGCTGCAAACAAGTTTCATAAGGGATGTGATATTTTTGTAGCCCATATGGAAGAGGAAGCCAAAGATAAAGTGGAAAGAATTGAAGACCATCCGATCTTAAGGGATTTTGAAGATGTATTTCGAGAAATCCCAAGATTTCCACTAAAGAGAGATATTGATTTCTCTATTTATTTGGTGCCAGGTATTGCCTCGGTGTCCAAGACACCTTACAGAATGGGCATGCCAGAGTTGAAGGAGTTACAAATGTAGATTGAAGAATTATTAAAGAAGGGGTATATACACCCAAGTTTGTCACCTTGGGGAGCCCTAGTTTTTTTTTTGAAGAAGAAATTTTGAACCTTAAGATTGTGTATTGACTTCAAATAGTTTAATAAGGTCACCATAAAGAAAAAGTATCCTTTGCCAAGAATTGATGGTTTATTTGATCATTTGAAAGGTGCAAGGATATTTTCCAAGATTGACTTGAGGGCAGGTTATCATCAAGCAAGGATAAAATAAGAAGACATTGGCAAGAAAACGTTCAGGACAATATATGGGCATTATGAATTCATGGTAGTGCCATTTGGACTATCAAATACCCCAACATTATTTATGTGTTTGATGAATGGAGTGTTTAGGGAATACCTGGACAAGTTTTTAATTGTATTCCTAGATGACATACTTGTCTACTCTAAGTCATAAGAGGAGCATGAGAAACATTTAGGAATGGTGTTGCAAGTTTTAAGAGAGCATAAATTATATGATAAGATAAGTAAGTGAATCCTTTATCAAAAGAATTTTCACTACTTGGGGCATATAATTTCAGGAGTAGGAATAGAAGTTGATCCTGAGAAGATAGATGCCAATAGAGGATGGTCAACGCCAAATAATGTGATGGAGGTCAGATCATTCATGGGTCTTGTCGGTTATTATTGAAGATTCATAAAAGGATTCTCAAAAATTGCAAGTCCAATCACTTCTTTGGAAAAGAAGGGAGTGAAGTTCGAATGGACTTCCAAGTGTGAAGAGAGTTTTCAATAGTTGAAAAACATATTGACAAGTGCGTCAATATTGAAGATTGGAGACCCAGATGAAGATTGTGTTGTGTGCATCGGTGCATGAAAGGAAGGGCTCGGTGGAGTTCATAGTCAAAATGATCATGTGGTATGCTATGAGTCCAGAAAATTAAAGGAGCATGAGAGAAATTATGCTACCCATGATTTAGAGTTAGTTGTTGGATTACTGGGGGGGGTGAATTAGTAATAGAGCAATTATCCTTTTTAACTACAAAATGAAAGTGTTATATCAATGTAGCATTATCATCCAATAGTTGCAGAGTAAATAAACAATGAAAAAATGAGAAATAATACACATACATAGTACACCAATGTTTTTACGTGGAAACCCAAAGCAGGAGAAAACCACGGAATGCTTTTTCTTATATTTCTTTAAGAACTACATTCATTGGAAGCACCAAATTCCTTTGTTTTCCAGCTGTAACTGGATGGAGGTTCCAACCCCCTAGTTTCTCAGAATACAACCTAAGGGAAGCTCCAATTCCTCAATTCTATGGCTACAACCAGAAGGAGTCTATGACCCCCTATGTTCTTCAACTACAACAAAAAGGTGGCTACAACCACCTATCCTTGCCCCGTCCAACTTCCCTGACATATAAGTAGAATGATGGAACCACTGTCACACTATCACTGTGAGATATACTGATCTAAACCTGTACCAATCAACCTGCACCAAACAACCTGTACCAATAACTTGAACCATGCATCAACAATGCATCAACCTGTACCTCAACCTGTAATCAACCTGTACCATAAACAAATGCATCAACCATGCACCAACATGTACCTCAACCTGTAATCACCATGTACCATAAACAAGTGCATCAACCATGTAGCAACATGTACCTCAA
>ML816475.1:148052-162457 GCA_009831015.1 Picea engelmannii
ATTTTCTTTAATATTTGAAAAATTGGTGTTGGAGATGATAAATTGCATTTTCTTTTTCATTTGAAAAACTGGTGCTGGAGATGATAAATTACCAACACCACTTGTATTGAGTGATAATCTTGCATGTTATTTCACTTCTATCCCTGTCCTAGGTCCATAAATTACATGCCAAACAATGTTGCCTATTATCATCATAGTAGCAAAGGATAAGTTAATTCTCTTGCAAAACTGTAGGTTTAAAGCATTCCTTTTCATTTAGAGTTTCTAAACAGAAGTAGTTCTGAAACTGAGTTCCTATTTTAACAAGGTTCAAACATTAAATTTAATATTGCCAAGGTGTTTCAGTCTCTTCCAATTCTTGATCAGTTTGTAAGTAAAAAAATTATGTTATTACCTATTCTTCTTGTGGTTACCTTTTCCTACTCTTACCATTGTTTTTTGTTACCATAGTGAGCAAATTTTATAAGAGTATTTCAAGTCGATAGCCATATTGGGTACAGTGATATAGTTTGGAGTGAAGATATTGACCGTTTCAATTTGCAAATCACCCATGTGATACATTTTTTTTAATTTTTGTTTATATCTTCAATAGTAATGGGTAAATTGGTAATCCACCAATCTGCATTTCACTACTCAATTTTAATGCGTAATAGTAAAGCATGCTATCAAGGAATTTATATGGTTTTTGAAAATTCACAATAATATTGATTATGTTGAACAGGGGCCAAAAAGTTGGGGCTTGCTTGAAGCAACAACACACTCAAGAACCCTGGATATTTTCCCTTTCTGGATCAAGAATAACTCAATGTGCTTCTTATAGCTTGAAAACATTTTCAACCAGTAAAGATTGGAAATGAATCACAATCAATATAAAAATTCTTTATAGGGCTAAAAGGGAAATAGAGGCCCAAGTTCCTATTGTTGAGGTCATTCAATTGTAGATGCAAATATCTACAATGGCACTTTTTAGGTGCCGCTACAACCCATTCCTTGCCAAGTTTCAATACTAAATACTAATTTAGGTTTAAATTAATGGTAAATGTAAAAAATGAACAATATCAGGATTAATCTTTTTAAAGTAAAAGAGGCCTAAGTTCTCATTAGTAGGGATAATCAGCTCGGGTATTAGGGTCTATGTTGTATTTTGGTGGAATAACTTTGTAGAAGTTGACAAAGCATAAGCAGATTTATCTATCCCTATCAAAGCACAGAGCCTCTCCAGTAGACCCTGCGGAGATGTCCGACATCGACAGCCCAAAAACTACGCAGGATACACCTGGACCTAGCAAAACAAAGAAGACTGATGAAGTACAAGATTTAAGCAATGCCTCAGTGAAGACTGCTTCCATGTCACCAGAGCAAGGAGGTGATGGCGAAGAGAGAGATGACACAGAAGCTGAACAGAGGAAAGGCGAAGTAACATTGCCCAAAGACGAGGACGACCCCTCGAAGAAAAGGAAGGTTCCCCCCCCAAAACCTTCCTCTCGGAAGAGATCAAAAGCCCCCATAAATAAGATGCAGACCGTCCTCACCTCTGATGATTTCAATTTCATCATAGCAGGCCTGAATGATGCTTCACTGGAGATAGTAGAGAAGCAAGAATCTAAGTAGGAGGAGATGTACAATAGAATTTAGGTCGAGCTCCAAGGGGTACAACATGCACTACAGTCCATCCGCACAGTCTCCACTATGCCTCTGTCATTGGGAACACCAAAACTGGGAGACGAACTAGCTCAACTCCATCGATTAGTTGATATAGTCGAAGCTCGTCTTCAACGAACGCAAGAGGAAACAGCGCAAGCCACCCAGGCTTTGGTACAAGTAAAGGGAGTACTTGTAGAATAGCGTCGAGCTGCCGAAGAGGAAAAGAGTGCTCTCCAAGACAAGTTCAATGAAGAAAAGGCACAGCTGCAGCAAGGCAAGGAATAGTTTCTCGCCGAGCAACTCGAAGTGAAGGAAGCAGTCAACAGAGCACTGTGCTCTGTAACTATCGTAGAAATAAAGGCATAGGATCAAGTCTAGAAGCAAGTAGCACAAGTTGAAGACGTGATCCAGCAGCTGCAGCAACGCATAGCAGACTTGGAGCTATGCATTGTACCTGAGACCCCATAGGAGATAAAGGACCAAAGAGAAGCAATTGCCAGGAGCGTAGTTGAAAGGCTAAAGGCCCTTACCTTAGAATGTAAGCAATTCACTCATCGCAATGCCCAGACATATGAGAAACTCACTGAGAACCCAGAGTTGAAATCATTGGAGTCGCAACTCCAGGAAGTGAAGCAGCACGCAGAAACACTACAGGCACAGCTGAAAGCCCTGACCGTTGTGGAGAGAATGAAGAGATATCAAGAGCAGCGAACCGCCCAGCAGTAGATCCACGCTATCCAAAGAATATTTATGGAAGTAACTCGAAGACTCCAACCTGTACAAGACAAGGCTTACCAATTGATCTTAGAGGTCAAGATCCACGGAGTAGAACTGGAGCAGGTTAGCACCGCAGCAGAACAACGCCTGAAAGGACCTGTGAATGATGTAGTCATTCAAGAGTTTGTTGAATAAGAGCTTGTAGCATAGCAGCAAGTCAAAGCAGTTCGAGCCAAGCTCGAAGCATTCGAAGCAGAATTTCCCACATCAAAGTGACTCGGGAAGAGTCATAGGTGAGTGTTGGGGACCTGTTGGCCCTTGACCAAGTTTTGAGGGATCTGGTCAAGTTTGACCTATTTTGGGACTTCGACGGCCTATCGAAGGAGGAGCGCAAGACAAAGCAGAGATCATCGGATCTCGACCCGTTTTTGGGTCCTTTTTGGGTTTTTGGTATTATGTAACAGGCATGGGATGTGGGCCCATGGGTTTACCCATGTTTAGGCCTATTTTGTAATGTATATATAGATGTCTAGGAAATATAGAGAAGGGGGATCTATGTGATGTAAGGTTGATAAGCTAAGTGTTAAGTGCATGTATGGTTTGTAGATGCTCTGTGCATATTGTGAGAGACTTGCAGAGCTAGGTGCAAGGTATTGTAACAAGAAATGAAGTGTTTTTTGTTGTAATGCAAGGAGGGAGGATCTAGCGAGGTGCGCAGATCTCTTGTCCTAGGCGAAGTAGGGTTTTGAGGCTCTGTGCTTGTAACCGATTGACTGAAGATAATAAAGAAGAAGAGTTGGTGGACATAACCCCAGGGTGGGGGTGAACCACGTAAACACTGTGTTGTTCTGCATTGTGCTTGTCTTGATCCATTTATAACTTCTCTTGCTAAGTGCTTTGATAGGGATAGATAAATATGCTTATGGTTTGTGCTAATGATGTGTAAGAATGTTAGATCTGACCTATATGAAGGTGCTTAGTGATCGATCTGCTAGATATAACCTGCATGTTTATGATAAAGTGATTAAATACATCAGATCTGAGTGAATGATGTGATGCTCTGTTCTATCTGCGCAATAGTTATTGGTTGAATATTGATGAACTGTTGCTGCTAAGTGCTCTGTTAAGTATTATAATCGTAGATCTGTGTCCCAGCTAAGGTTGCAAACACTTGAGTCCTGCAACCACCCATGCCTCTACCTCGAGTGAGACTTCATCTGCTTCGCAGGTGTTGTCGAAAGGGCCTATAGTTAGGGTTTTGTTGGTGCGATGTTGTAGCGTTGAACCCTGGGTCTGACCCTGTGCCAACAGTGGGTGATAGACAGAACCAGCCTCATGCTGAAGCGATGGGGAGTAAACTTTGAACCTTCACAAGACTATTTCCACCATCGACATCTCTGGGTATTTCTACTTAGCTTGTCTCTACACCTCTAGAATGAAAAATCCCTAGAGGCCATTGGAAACACTCTTGGACGCTTCATCAGTTTCGACAAAGGGCCATTGCGGCCTCTGCCAAAATGGTAGCTAAGGTTCTAGTGGAACTTGACATACATGAGGGACTGTTGGAAACCATTGACATCGAACGGAGAGGTCATCACACCTGCCAAAAACTAGACTACCTCGGCATTCCCTTCAGGTGCACCCTCTATAGACAAACTGGTCACCTAAGGAAACACTGCATCGGCTTCGTGGAAGAAGAGATATCTGAAGACTCCATGTTGGAACTCTCCACCTGCAGAGACTCTCTGAAGGTGAACACACAAGTGTCTTATCTGGACCTATTAGAGGATGAGGACCCGACGAATTTGAAATCCATTTCAGGTAAACTCAAACATGTATGCCCTACTCTTTACTCTACTCTGACTGGCTAGGAAAAAGAACAATTGGATGCTCATTCATTTCTCTCTCCGGACTATGGACCTCCTCCTTGGGTAGACACTTCTCTTCCACTGGCACCAACATGTCCTCCTTCAACCTCCCTCACCACTCCTTCTTGTAAAACTTTACCAAACCATCCCTTTCCCCCCACTGATCTCCCTACCGAGCACTCTCAAGCCTCAGTCATCATCGAGCCTACTCAATCTCCAGACAACCCCTCACTCGCCACCACCCAACCCCCCCTCTCTGTCTCTCCACACCCCACCTTAACCTCTGTGACTATGAATCTAGTACCTCCTTCGCTTACTACCCTAGAAGAGATCAGGGACCATCTTCCTTGTGACTCAGACACGGGGAACAGATCCTTAGGAGACGTCCTCAACTCCCTCATCCCGACCTATAGGGAATCTCTATCTCCCATCCCCCTCCCTACCTACTGAGGAAGTGGTACCTTCTGACCTTTGTCCTCTGGCGAGGCTTTGGACCTCTATGCGGCCCCAAACACAGTATTGGACAATGATTATACCTGGTCAAAGGGACAAGGCTTCGTGCACTCACCGATTAAAAGCAAGACTACCCATAGAAAAGAAGGTCCTTCAAATCACTCTGACAATGGGGCACTTAGAGGCATTAAATCCCTTGCCAGAGCCAAATCATGATCCTTCTCTCTCTCAATATAAGAGGGGTTGGGGGGTCCCTAAAAACCGCCTCATTCAGAAGATTGTTCTCCAAGACTTTGTCGAACATCATCTTCCTACGGGAAACTACGGTGAATGGACAAAAATGCAGATCTTTTTTGAATCAGTTCCACCTGAATTGGCTTACAATCTCTGCAAGCTCCATTGGCACCTCAGGTGGCTTGGTCGTCTCTTGGGATCCCACCATTTTTTATCTCGTCCCACACCTTTGCAGTGGTGGTATCTTGCTCACGGGTACTTGCCTCTGGAATAATCAGTAGATCTCCCTACTAAACACCTATCGACCATGCACTGAGTGTAAACATTTTTGGGATAAGGTGGCAAACCAGGGCATACTTGACTATGCTAACCTCATCATAGCAGGGGACCTAAATCTCACAACTAGCGTGGGGGGAGTCTGGGGAACTACAACATCTACGGATCCACTGGCTAGCTACTTCAAAAATCTCTTCCTAGAACATGCCCTGGTTGACATCCTRACGTCTGTCATCGTCCCCACTTGGCACAATGGTCACATAGGTCCTGAAGCAATAAAAAAAAGGCTAGATAGGGTCCTTATCTCGGAAGCACTGGCTAATTTGGATGAATGAATCTGAACCTGGGTGGAATACCCCTTTCTTTCRAACCACACCCTATCCTCCTTCAACTCAAGACCAAACTCTCTCCTAAAGCATACCCATTCAAGTTGAATCTGAGCTAGCTACAAGAGGAAACGTTTAAWGACATTGACAATGAAGTCTGGAAAGATCCTATCTACAACACTGAACTAGAGCCTCAACATCRCTTGGTCTGGAAATTAAAATATCTTAAAAGTCACATCAAGCAGTGGGCTCACCATTACAAACAACACAACCAATCGAGATTGTTAGAACTGAAACATAATATCCAGAGAATTCTCCTTGAAGGCATGTCAGTTGGGGGACATCGTGACAGGATCCTCTCCTTACAACACCTGGAGACCAAAAGAAATAAAATACTCCTTGTTGATGAAGCCCGGTGGCGAAAACATTGTAGAGCAACTTGGATCAAAGGCGGCGATCTTAATACGAAATTTTTTCACCGGTTTGCAAGTTCAAGACAGAATAAGAAGCATATTTGGGAGATCCACTATGACTCGGGTTTTATACATAGGGGACAACCAACTTTTAAGAATGCATCCACAACACACTACAAATCTTTTTATGCGGCGTCTACACTCAACTATCCACAAGACTCTGTTTCTGTCGCCAACCTCTTCCCACATTTTGTCACAGCAGAAGATTCAAACTTACTGGACAATCCATGCACGCTTCAGGAGGTTCTTGGGGCTCTAAATTCCTTTAATAAAGATAGAATTCCAAGCCCTGACGGCTAGAATGTAGAATTTTTTCTACACTTTTTTGACTTGGTTGGGACCGACCTGCTAGACCTTGTGGAAGATTCCATACTCAGAGGCAGAATCATAAGCACCCTGAACTCGACTTTCTTAACACTCATCTCCAAAGAAAACAATACATCCACCTTTGGAGACTACAAACCGATTTCCTTATGCAATCTTTGTTACAAACTGATCACAAAAATCATTGCTAACAGGATCAAGTCCATCCTCTCGAGAACACTTTCAGGCGAACAACTCGTTTTTTTAAAAGGAAGACAGATTCTAGATGCCATTGGCAAAGCACAGGAGTGCCTAGACAACATCAAGGCAAAAAAATCTAAGGCTCTCATACTAAAATTAGATCTGAAAAAATCTGTTGACTACATAGATTGGGATTTCCTTAGATTAATCCTGACTCAATCGGGCTTCAGTCTTACCTCTATTAAGTGGATCATGTGTGGAGTGACAACTGGAATTTTTTTTGTCTTGGTGAATGGCGAAACTTCCCCCTTTTTCCGCAATGGCAGAGGCTTAAGGCAAGGCTGACCACTCTCCCCTCTTTTATTCATATTGGTCATGGAAGGTCTGTCACTGCTCCTAAAAAATATTCAATCTAAAGGGAAAATCTATGGGATAAAAGTTTCCAGAGTTGTTAGGATTTTGCACCTATTGTTCATCAACAATGTTCTCATCATGACTAATGGCTCTATTCAGGAATGGATGGAGATCAATGAACTACTGAAGATTTTTTGCAATGCCTCGAGACTCTTGATTAACTGGGACAAATAGACCTTCCATTATTCAAATCTTCAAGACCATTCGCTCGCCCTTATAAAAGATCTTCTTCCCTACAGATTTATACACCTCAATGAAGGCTTCAAATATCTCAGCTATTTCTTAAAATCAGATTCACTCAAGCCCACCGATTGGAACTGGCTCATTGCCAAAGTCGAGAAAAGAATCTGTCACTGGTGTAACTGTTGGATTTCCTTAGGAGGCCATTACACCCTTATCAAAGGGGTCTTGGAAGCTCAGCCCATTTTCTAGATGGCACTAGTGGCCATACCTGCCACTGTACTAGACAAGCTAAGGAAGTTGTCTCTCAGCTTTCTCTAGTCGGGATGCTCAAACCACAGTCGCCAACACATGTGCAACTGGGAAACTCTAGCAAAACCAAAAAGAAAAGGGGGTTGCAGAATCAGGAACCTCTCCCACTCCAATCAAGCTTTGGCGGCCAATACTCTTTGGCGTGCTTTAACACACACAAGGATCTAACACTTAGTCTTAAAAGATAAATACATGCCTTATGTTTCGGTGGACTCCTGGCTCAGAACAACAGTGCCCTCTACAAGATCGGCCTCAACTTTTTGGACAAATATTACAAAATCCGTGAGTTGGATATCCAATTTTCTATGTTGGAACTCGAGCATGGGGCACTCCATCATCCTTGGCAAGGACCACATCGTTCGAATGGAACATAACTCACACCTCTCCCTTGAACCGATCTCCTCCTTAAATTCTAAAAACGTCTTGTACCTTTTCCAAGCGTCTGGGACTCGCAGCCCTGGACTTCTCTTAAACAGCTGGAAAACAAACCACGATCTCGGGCTACCTGCTAACTTAGCTCCCGAATGTAATACCTTCTGCCAACATCTTGCGAGCACGAGCATCCAACTCCAAGCATTTGATGATCAACCGATGTGGACGAGGGGCGACCGATCGGGTTACCTGACACAAACAATGTTTACACAGAAATCTCTAATCAGACATGGCATAACTCTGTCGGTGGCTGGAGACACAGTCTTTGGACTTGGAATTTATCTCTCAATATAAAGCTTTTCCTCTGGCTTTTGCTTGAAAACAAGATTAATACCTGGGACGTCGTCCAAAAAAAAGGATGGGTTGGCCCCAACATCTGTCATGTCTGCAACCAAGAAGATGAATTGGTACAACATATCTTCATCAACTGTGCTTTCACCCGAACAGTCTGGGTCAACATCTATGTTGCACTCAATTTAAATTTCTCCTGGGACGAGCACACTTTAGCAGATTACTTTGAAAACTAGTAAAAAATCGCTCATCACTCACTAAACCTCCTTCCCATGGTCTGTTGGTATGTATGGCTTGATAGAAACAATTTTATCTTTGAAAATAGGCCTCAGACCTCCTTCAGCCAATACAGTGGCCTTCAAATCGCTTGGCCTGCAGAACTCCTAGACAACCATTCACCCAAGAACAATGACAAAAAAAACCAAACACAAGATCCTCACCCCGGAGGAGACTCCGACACGCT
Organism: Picea engelmannii; assembly: GCA_009831015.1. NCBI lineage: Eukaryota > Viridiplantae > Streptophyta > Pinopsida > Pinales > Pinaceae > Picea > Picea engelmannii. The sequence goes on from ML816475.1 coordinate 156,640, forward strand.
GGTTCGATGGAGCTTCACAATCAAATGGTATGCAGAGCGACACAGGAGGAGTGATACATATCTCTCCTAATACTCTTTGCAGATGGACCTTTAATTGTGGATAGGGCACCAACACCAGGGCAGAATTATTGGGTGCTTGGGCCACTATCCTTTTGGCCTTCAGACTAAATTTAGATACACTTCTGTTGTTTGGGGATTACCGCATCATCATTGATTGGCTAAAAAATAAAGGCAAGCTACAGGTCACCACCCTCTTGGGCTAGAAGGATAGGATGAGGCAACTCCAATCATCTTTCATCAAGCTCAACTTCAAACATATTTATCGTGAAAACAACAAATAAGCTGACTCACTCTCCAATGTTGCACTCAAGAAAAAAGTCGGAATCATCACCTTCAATCTTTGGGTAGAGAGGCACAAGGGCCCCCCATGTTCTAAGATTATTTTAAGACAAGTGACACCTAAAATTTTTTACGCTCTCCAATAAAATTACTGTTGGCAGACATAACTAGATTGTTTATTGTTGATGACCAACATGGATTGTCATTTTTTCTTTTCTTCTATGTATTTGTTTACCTTGTTTTGTAACCTGTAGAGTAGAGAACAAAATTATACCTCTAATATAATGAATTTTTCTGTCGAAAAAAAAAACTGCGGCTATCTAAAACGGTTTCAGAATTCTGCGAAGCAAAAGGTGTTTGGAAAGTAGAATTCCACGCGGTCAAAAGATTTTTAAATAAGCTTTACACAAACTTTGATAGACAAAGAAAGATAACTACAAAAAGTTTGACAAGGAACACTCACATTAACATTGGATTCCAAATCTGTGACCATTAGAAATGGAAATACCTCTTTACAGTACACTTTGAATATCCCGAGGACGGAAGAAGTTCGACTTACTCACGCAAGTTCCTCCACCCACCTCAAAGATAATGATTGATGGATGCTAATGGTTGAGGTAGCATCAAATTGGAAAGAAACGATAAGTTTTCAAACATAAAATATTCAACAAAGCAAAAATGTACGCCGTATGTTTTACAGATGTCATGTTTATGTTTTCTAGCTGAAAATTATTATTTTAAAAAACGCCGAACGAGATTCTGCTTTACAAATGTTATTTTTACGTTTTCCGAGGTGAAAATTAAAATGCAATATAAGGCTTTTTCTCTTTGAGAAAGGTTATAAGCCGCTCGAAACAAAATTTGCATGTATTTTAATTTAAGTGGATGGGTGGTTTTGGACTATGATCGTAAAATTGCTATTTTTTTTTTTATAAAAAGTTATTTTTTTTTAAATCTAAAAAAATAGATTAATAGTTTTAAACTTATATGTATTTGGAAGTTTTCAACCGTAGTGAAAGTCTGTCTTCTTAAAAAAAAACACCAACAGATTATTTCAAATAGATTATTTCAAATGACATGGTTTAGATAAATCAAACAGATTATTTGAAATGACATGGTTTGGATAAATCAGTCTGCATATGTCAATAGCAAGCAACCAGTCATGATTGTTTCTCACTGTACTATTGACTACTAAAATATATTAAATTTCTCAAAATTATATTCTTCATTTAATCACTAGATTTCAAATACATTACATATAATACAAACTTTAAGACACTGAATTCARACTCTGTGGGTTTGGATTTTGGCTATGGTTTTTCTCCTGTGGGTAGGCGAGTGCGAGAACSATCGTGTGAGAATGAGGGAAGCTGAAGCYGASARRGTYRTCAATCTYCCCGGGCAGCCGCCGGTCGATTTCGCTCATTATGCGGGATATGTGACACTGAACAAAGGGAGCGGCAAGGCCCTGTTTTATTTAATCTTTGAAGTTGCTGAAAACGCATCGCAGAAGCCTCTTGTTCTCTGGCTCACTGGAGGTACTTTAACTACTTATGTTTCATGCGACATAGCGGAATATTAAGGAAGTAAATTAGGGTAACGTCCTAAGTTGTATAGTATTGAAATTCAGGACCAGGCTGCTCATCAGTTGGAGCCGGAGCGTCGTTGGAATTGGGGCCATTTTTGGTAGAGATGAACACACCGTACCTTCATGGAATAAAGGTTATTCATTACTTTCTTCTTATTGTTTACACTACTGCTCAGGGATTTACCTGTCGGCTTTACATTGCTGATCAGAAAGCTAGTTATATGTGTTTTGCTTTGTTTTGTTACATATATATAGAGGTTCTCTGTACGGCAGGAATGATTAGAAAGAGAATTATCCGTGTCCTTGATCGATAGGGAGGTTCCCCACATCCGAGGCTTTTTCGGCGTATCATGAGGAGTCCTTTTAAAAAAAAAATTCGAATCGATAGTGAGGTTCCACAAATCCGAAGAATGCGTCAGTCATTTTTCAGGTTATGATGAGGAATGAGTTAGTCTTTTCTGTGTTTGATACTGGGTACTCAAATCTGTATGAGTTTAAATTTGGTGGATAAATAATGGTTCAAATACTAGTTTGTAGTATTTTCATATTGAAATTTTGAATATTAAGATAAATTCAAAAATTAAAGGTTAGGATTAATACAAATAAAGATAATTATTAGGACTTTGTTTAACTGTTTTATGTTTTGTTTTTGTAATTTTTTTGTTAAATTTGATTAAATAAATTTCTATGAAATTATTATTTTCTGTTATTTAAAATCTATTATTTTTAAATGTAAAAATTGATTCAATTGATTCAGCTTGTTAAAAAACTTATTGAAAAACCTTTAAAATACTTAAATTATAGAGAAAGTCAAAACGTAAAACAATGCCTACAAGATGACGGACGTCTCTCGATGGGCCGCAAGATGTTCGCGGCTCTAGGCGTTCATCAGCCGCCCGGTTTGACTCATAAAGGCTGCATAACATCAAATATATTTGAGGTTGAACCATGTTTAGAGTAATGACTGCGAGTGTATCCCTTGATTTTCCAAAATTGGAGATTTACTTTAAAAAATTATAGATATATAGGTTTTTGAGTTTATTATAATTTTTTTAAATGATAAAATAAATATTTTTTTTATTTTTTTAAATTATATATATAAGTTATTGATTTTTTATTTTTATTTTTTAAGTAAAAAAAGGTTTGGATTTTATTGCATTAACTTTTCAGACTTACAAAAGTCTGGACTGTCAACTGTCTCGCTCGGTTAACGGAAACCAGGACAGGCCTCTTATGTAGTCTATATCAAAAACGGGTTGTCATCTCTCCTGCCCGAAGGAGGTGTTTCGGAGGAGCCTGAGTGGGTTCTTTCAGAAAAAAATTTCCACATAGGCCATGGGAGGCGTCTTGGGCTTCCTGGCTTTGTGGACGAGCTGCGTCCGAGCTATGGATAACACTCGTTCAAATCTTTGTTGTCTCTTCTGGCGAACATCGAAGGCATACCAGGCAGCGCCCTTGCGGGGTTTACCTCTTTCCCTCAGCATGTGAATGAGTTGGGCTTACCTCTTTCCCTCGGCATGTGAATAAGCAGAACAATGACCAGAGTGACAACAGGGTTGCTAACAGTGCACCAGAGATCATAAATGTTTGGCTTCTACTGCTCGAACTCGAAATGAGTTTTCTCTCTGCCAAAATCGATAATATTCATGAGGGTGATCATGACGGTATCTGCCATTAAGGTTACCCTCTTAGTGCTCTGTGAGTCCGTCCTCTTCACTCACATGCTAGGACTCATCCCATGGGCGACTTGATCACATCCTTAATGGTGAGGAGATAGGAGCCGGTAGCCTATATTTAAGGCCCAACCTGGCTCCAAACCTCTGGTTACGCAACGTGGCACCCCATTTGAGATAAGTTCTTAATCTTTTACTTTCCTTTAAATATTTTATTTTATTTTTTATTTTTTTTGATATTTTATTTTATTTTATTATTATTAAAATTGATTTTTCAAAATTATCTAACATCGAAATTAATTCCACAATTTTCAGAGGAACAACCTTAATAGTAAAATAGTTGTCCAGAATCAATACTTTTACCAAACTTATATTTACATATGAGACACGTGAATTGCTACACTTTTTCTTATGGTATTCTTTTGACTGTTTTTACAGAGGCAAATATGTTATTCTTGGAGGCACCTGTTGGAATTGGCTTCTCCCATACAAATACATCCTCCGATTTGAGACAATTAGGAGACAAAATTACATTAACTTATTAGCATTCACTGTGATTTGATTTCACATTAATTTCTTAAAGACTTGGCGTGATGTTATATTTAAATTTATGCCTAAAAGCCAAACTTGTCGATGAATAAAGCTCTACTCGAATTGAACGTGCAGCGGAGGACTTGTACGTTTTTTCTGTTAAATTACGCTGGAAAGGTTTCCAGCGTACAACTCTCGGGAGTTTTACGTAACTGGACAGAGTTATGCACGTAATTTGGATGTTGAAAAAAAAAATTGAACATTATATATATAAATATTACAATTTTATTTTAATATTAAATTCTTCAAATATTTAAAGAAATGAAATTTACTTCATAAATAAATATTTAATAAATGTATCTGTATATATACACATATGATAACATCAACCCAGCTAAATCTCTATATATCAACATAACACCAAGATCAGCTTTAGTAAGGATACAATATCTTCTTCATATTCATATATATGTCAAGATAGATGACATCAACTTCCACTTACTTTATTCAATATCTTCTTCATATTTGGTTATAGAAGTTTTAAACATTTATATTAAAAAAAAATCATATTAAGGTGTAACATGAAATCAATTAACATAGTAAAGGTTTAGGTTTAATTAATATAATAATAATAAGGGTTTGTCAAATTTTGTTAGTTCTATTAATTTGGAAGAGTTTAGTTTATTAATAGGGTTATTTAGGTTTAAAACCGGTTTAAAATCTATTATAATTAGGTTTAAAACCGGTTTTTGACTAAGACAACCATTCTGAAATGAAATGATCATGATGATTTAAATAATCATAAGTCGTGATTTCTTAGTCAAAAACTAATCGCATAAGATAACCAAAAAGAAGTATAGTTTTAAAATGCACCCTATGTGCTTATGTTTTTTCATAGATGAAGTGATACACTATAAACTGATTTTTTATGTGAATTAGAGGTTTGTCCACATGAGGATCGCAGGATGAGGTCGGATGTCAAATAATAGAATGGGATTTTTGACAAAATGTTAAAATTGTCTTTGTCAAGACATTTTGTCCCACGAACAAGGTTATTAATTTTAAAGGTTTGATGGTATATTTAAACTTTCTAAAAAATTATTATTTTTAGATGATATTTTTTTGGTATTTGCTTAAAATCTTATAAAAAATTGTTAGGAAAAAAAACCATTTCTTAAAACAATTAGACAATTGAAATAGTTAATATAATAAATTTAACAATAACATAATAAATTTTAAAAAAATAACAGTATAATAATATTAAAAATATAAAATACAATAAATGGATTTAAATTTATTTAACCATGTTCGTAATTTTAGTTTTTTTTAATATTTTTTATAATTTCCAATTTTACAAATAAATTTTTTAAATATAAAGAATAATGTTATTTGGAATTTTAGTGCTGTTATCCGCTGGAACGACTCTCCTACCATTGTTTGGCCTATTTTCAAGAAGCTTAGTGTTGTTATCAGCTGCAACAACTCTCTTACCAGTGGACGATGGTAGCAACTGATATATTTCGGTGGAGGATTTTGAAAGGGAAAGCCAGTTGTATTTGGTCGCTAAACCCATTCGTCCACCTTAATTTCCTTTTATGAATGGGATTATTAGCATCATGTTCTCATGGGAGGTCCGTCGCTTATTTGTTCTGTTACAGAGTTTGTTTGGCCCTTTCTGCTTATATTT
>ML816476.1:0-23591 GCA_009831015.1 Picea engelmannii
TAGCTGACACCTATATGACTTACTCCTCCTTTGGGCTTGGAATGACTATTAGGTCTTGATATTGATATTGTATTTTTTTAAAATACCTACACAAAGGTGGCAATTGTGACGTCTTTCACTCTCTTCCCGTCGCTATTGCCACGTCCAAGACATCTCTCTTTCCACCTCCAAGATTGTCGCTCCCATAGCAACCACGTCGGAGCTAGTAACTCCAGGTCGTCGTTGTTTCCATCTAATGGACATCGTTCTTGCCACGTCCAAGAGTGTCTCTCCCATAGCAACCACGTCGGAGCTAATACCTCGTCCCGTCGGTCTTGCCACCTTTCGAACGTCTCTCTTGCCACCTCTGAAATGTCTCTCTTGCCACCTCTGAAATGTCTCTCTTGCCACGTCTGAAACGTCTCTCTTGCCACGTTTGAAACGTCTCACTTGCCACGTTTGAAATGTCGGTATTGCCATGTTTGAAACGTCTCACTTGCCACGTTTGAAACGTCGATCTTGCCACGTTTGAAACGTCGGTCTTGCCACGTTTGAAACGTCTCACTTGCCACGTTTGACACGTCGGTATTGCCACATTTGAAACGTCCCTAGACGTCGGTCTTACGACGTCAATATGGGGCTGGACAATCCAATTTATGATGACACGTGGCATCATATAATGTCGCAATACCGACGAAAACTAGGTCGTCGGAAAAACGACGTCCTGTGAAACAACATTTGAGGGGGTCAGAGGTTTGTCGGTCTTCCGACAATAGAAAGTGGCAATTGCGTCAAACGCGTCGTCGGAATTTGACCCAAATGCACTAGTGTGTCATGTTGTATATGAGTCTAGGCCTTGTAGTGTTATTATTACTTTGAATAGGAAATTGTATAGGATACCCGAGGCAGTCCCACCTAGTGTTATTTCCTTGATTTTTCTAAGAAAGCAGGAAGGTCATCTCTCAGATGGGGAAGTTTGTCTTCTTCATGATTCGTTCTCAGAATAATCAAAAGATCACAAACACATCCAGGGTCTCTACGGTCGACCTCTCCACATAGCAGAAGCAAGTAGATAAGGTCGTGGAAGAATACTCATATATCTTCTCCTCACCTATTAGGGTACCTCTACACTGCCAGGTCAAGCACCCCATCGATTTGACCCCTAATGCACCACTTTCCAATGGGCCAGTCTATCACGACTCTCTGTTAGAGAATGAGGAGATCAAGTGAAAGATCCAAGAATTTCTCCACAAGGGGCACATCCATCCCATCTCATCACCTTGTGGGAGTCCAATCGTGTTGGTACAAAAGAAAGATGGAACTTGACAACTTTGCATTGATTAGCAGGCTCTGAATAAAATCACAGTCAGAAACCGGTACCCGATTCCTCGAATTGAAGACCTCCTTGATCAACTCATGGGGGGAAAAATACTTCAATTCATGGGGGCCAAATACCAGGTCCTGATAGAATAGACAAATGTATGGAAAACCGCCTTCAAGTCAAAGGAAGGCCTTTTTGAATGGTTGGTCATGCCCTTTTGTTTGACAAATGCTCCAGCCACTTTCATGAGGATAATGGACGATATCCTGTGACCATTCACCAATACTTTTGTAGTGGTGTATCTGGATGACATTCTCATTTACAGCAAGACTTGGGTTGAACACTTGCATCATATTCAGCGGGTTCTGCACACCCTGTGACAACACAACCTATATGCCAACTTGGAAAAATGCTCCTTGGGCATGGACAGGGTCCATTACCTAGGCTACATAATTGATCAACATGGCGTACATGTGGATCCAGCAAAGATCCAAGTCATTCATGATTGGCTAGACCCAACCACACTCACTGAGCTTCGTAGCTTCTTGGGCCTTGCCAATTTCTACCAAAGGTTCGTGTTGGGATTCTCCCATATTGCATGGGCCCTTAGCCAGATAACCAGGGGTGGTGGTAAGGAGAAATTTTTGTGGGGCCAGTCCCAACAACAAGTGTTTGACGATTTGAATCATCGATTGTGATTAGCCCCAACACTTTCACTACTATACATACAACAACCCTTTGAGATCGAGACAGATGCTTCAGACTATGCGGTGGGAACCATTCTCACATAGCACGACCACCCTGTGGCCTATCATAGAGTGTAATATACTAGATATAAAAAGTATGTAGAACATAAATAAAATGCTAGAAATGGAAAAATAACAGTAATATAACCAGCATAATCTCCACAATAACACATAAATGATATAAGAACAACAACATAAATAACACTTTGATTCAGAAAGCAATGTTCACGGGCCTCTTCGAGGGGGAAAACTCCAGTCGAGCAACGCTCTATTACAATAATCATCAAGCTAGGGTTTTCATACCCTCGACCCTTATTTATACTAAATATGTCTATCAAGAGAAGCATCTAGAGGAAGATCCTTCTAGAAGTGGAAGCTTCTATTAGGTCTTCTTACATCCACCTTATTCTATTTTATTGAAAGGCCTTATTAAAATTGACCTTTATTACATCCGAATATATTTCTCTACCTATGTGCGGGTTAGGACCCTAACATGTCTGCCCCCTTAAAAACAACCTTGTCCTCAAGGCTTGAGATGTGGAAACTGTTGTAGAATGGTAGTCGGTTCCCAAGTGGCATCTACTGGAGTTGTATCTTTCCACTGGACTAGCACTTCCTTGATGGTTCTTTGACGCAGGCGATGCTCACGTTGGTCCAAAACTGCTTCTGGCTGTAGCCAAAGAGATCCTTCTTCAGCTAACTCGGGAAGGTTGGTTTGAATTTGGCACCTAGTTCCAATCACCTTCTTTAAGCATGAAACCTAAAAAACAGGATGTAGCTTCGAATGACTGGGCAAAGCTAACTGATAGGCGACTTGTCCCATACACTTGAGAACTGTATAAGGACCATAAAATTTGGGCGCGATCTTCTGACAATGCTCATCCTTGAGGGAAGTTTTCTTGTATGGTTGCAGTCGCAAAAACACCTATTCCCCTTCTGCAAATTGACGTTTAGAGTGACCTTGATCTGCTTGTTTATTCATGTGATTTTGTGCCATGACCAAGTTTTCTTTGTGGGTACGGAGAATATCCTCTCGAACTGTAAGTGTTTGGTCAACCGCCTGGACCTTCTAGGTACCTGGTAAGTATGAGAGAACTGAAGGTGGCTTCTGTCCATATATCGCTTCAAAAGGATTCATGTGTGTAGCTGTATGGTAGGAAGTGTTGTACCACCATTCAGCTAGGGGTAACCATTGAGCCCACTGATTTTTCTTTTCAGAGGAAAAACACCTCAGATATGTTTCCAAACACTTGTTGACAACTTTTGTTTGACCATCAGTCTGGGGATGATAAGTTGTGCTGAGATGCAATTGGGTGCCTTGTAGCTTGAACAGTTATTGCCAAAAATTGCTTGTGAAAGTTGGGTCACGATAAAAAACAATAGAGTGTGGCATGCCATGAAGCTTGAAGACCTGGTCCATGAAAATTTGAGTCACCGTGGATGAAGTAAATGGGTGTTGAAGAGTGCAGAAATGAGCATACTTGGAAAGGTGATCCACAACCACCATTATGACTAATTTATTTCCCGATTTGGGTAAGCCGGTAATAAAGTCCATAGAGATATCCTTCCAAATGGCAGGTGGAATCGGAAGCGGTTGTAGTGTGCCTGGAGATTTGATTGTTTCCCCCTTGTTGCATTGACACACATCACATTCAACGACAAAATTACAGATGTCTTGTTTCATACCATCCCAGAAAAAAGAACATTTGACCCTGTCATAGGTTTTGGTGAACCCGAAGTGCCCCACTGTGGGTGTAGCATGAAGCTCAGAAAGTACCGTGGATTTAAGCTTTGATTATTTACTTAAATACAAATGACCTTTGTATCGAAGCTCATCCTAGAGCCAAGAGTACCCTGGGGGAGCTGGAGCATTGGTCTGCAATTGTTGGATCAGATGAAAACTTTTGGGATCTTGTAGCCATTCCTAGCGAACAGCTTGGAGCCAATCTGGTACAATGAAGGAAAGAGAAAAAAGCAATCCTTCTTCTTCATATTTTTGGGACAGTGCATCCACCACCACATTGTCTTTGCCTTTCTTGTAAATGATCTCATAATCATATCCAAAGAGATTAGTCACCCATTTTTGTTGCTCCGGGGAGGAAATTCATTGTTCTAGAAAGTACTTGAGGCTTTGATGGTCTGTCTTGATTTGGAAACATTTCCCCAAGAGATAAGGGCGCCACAAATCAACGACATGCAGAATAGCCAACATTTCATTTTCATAGATGGGTTTGCCTAGATTCCTTTCAGATAGTTGCTTGATGGTGAAGGCCAAAGGTCGACCCTCTTGCATAAGGACAACACTGATTCCTTTCCCTGAGGCATCACATTCCAACACAAAGGTCTTTGTGAAATTAGGAAGGGCCAAAACCAGAGTGGTGCACATGGCCATCTTCAAGGTTTGAAAATCTTGAGCAGCGGCTGGAGTCCAAGTGAAAGAGCTCTTTTTGAGGAGAGAAGTGAGAGGTGCTGCAATCTTTCCATAATTCTTAACAAACTTGCGATAATACCCTGTTAAGCCCAGAAATCCACGTAAGCTTTTGAGAGTCTTTGGATGCGGCCAGTCTTGCATAGCTTCAATCTTTTTCGGATCCACCCTGATGCCATCCTTTCCAACCAAATGACCAAAGTATTCTACTTCTAAGGCACCAAAAGCACATTTAGACTATTTCAGGAAAAGTTTGTGCTGAGAGAGTAGATGGAGAACTCGATCCACATGAGTAAGATGGTTTGTCCAAATTTTCCTATATATGAGGATATCATCAAAGAAAACTAAGACAAAATGATGGAGAAAGGGACGTAAGACATGATTCATGAGGCTTTGGAAGGTGGAGGGGGCATTACACAAGCCAAAGGGCATGACCAAAAACTCATAGTGGCCCTCATGAGTTCAAAAGGTTGTCTTGGGAATGTCTGCCTCTTTCATACGTATCTGGTGATAGCCCGAGCGAAGATCAAGTTTAGTAAAGAATTGGGCACCACTCAATTCATCCAGGAGGTCATCAATGACAGGAATGGGAAATTTGTCTTTAATGGTCAGTTTGTTGAGGGCACGGAAGTCAAGACACATTCTCCAAGAACCTTCTTTCTTTAGGACCATAACTATAGGAGAAGAGTAATGGCTCGTACTAGGGCAGATAACACCTGCATTAAGGAGTTCCTGGAACATTTTCTCAATTTCATTTTTTTGTGAAAGGGGTAGCAATACAGACGGATATTGGGAGGAAGGCTTCCGAGTACAAGGGGAATGGAATGATCATGAACACCGTCGGAAGGAGGGAGTCATTGGGGAGTGGAAAATACGATTTGATTTTTAGAAAGGAGGGCTTGGAGGTCTTGCGGCACTGGGGGTGTCTCTTTTTCTTGTATGGCATGGAGTTGGGCAATGACACTAGAATGACCTTTCTTGAGCAGCTTTTCCATGCGACGGGAACTAATGACCTCAGGTGAACCAACAATGATGCCTTGGAATTTATATTGGTGGCCTTCCTGGTCAAATTACATGGTTAATTCCTTAAAATCCATGAGAATGGGACCCAAAGTCCTTAGTCAGTCTGCACCCAACACAATGTCACAACCGCCCATGTTGATAGAAAACATATGGGATTTTAGGTGGTAGTCACCGATTTGGAGACGCACATTTTCACAACACCCTCCACATTTCATGGAACCACCATTGGCAATCATGATTTGGAAATTGTTGATGGCATGGATGTAGCAATGAGTTTCTTGGGCAATGCGGCGATGAATAAAATTATGGGTGCTTCCACTATCAACCAGAATGATGACCTTCTGATGCTTGATGTAACTGATTAACTTGAGGGTTTGGGAAGCAGAGAAGCCAGTGAGAGCATTGAGGGAAATGATCGGTTCCACTTCGGGAGGGTCTGAGGGAGGGGTTATTGCAGTGATTTTAGGTGACTTGGACACAAGGGGAGTTTCAACATCCTCTTTCGAAATATCCTTAGAGATGGCCATATAAAGATTTTTTTCCTTACACTCGTGGCCCGGGAAAAATTTGTCATCACAATTATAACAAAGGCCTTTGAGTTGGCGTTCGACCTTTTCAGCCCTGGTCAATTTTTGGATCTTTAATGAGGCGGAGGGAGTAGTGGGATTTATGGGTTTAGGGCGAGGGATAAAGGAGGGTTTTTGGTTTTGAGAGGATACAACTTGTTGTGCTTCTTTATCTCTTTTATTAGCCTCCACCCAACTCGAAGGTCGAGTCATGAGGACATGGGCCTGAATCTCATCCTTGAGGCCACTGATAAAACACTCTCGAAAGAAAGCATTGGTCATGCTCTCTATTCCAAAAGCCAGACACTCAAAGGCAGCTATGAAGTCTTCTACTGTTCCTGATTGTTTCAACTTTGTCAAACAACCCAAATGGTTGGTGTTAGTGTCAAAGCGTTCATAAATCTCAGTCACAAATTGGGTCCAAGCAATATACCCTTGACAGGAAGATTTTCTCCATTGTCACCATTGCCAACGTTCTTGATCTAGATGGAGAACACCATACCGGAGTTTGGCCAAGTCATCTGTAATGTCGTATAAAGAGAAATAATGTTCCATTTGGGTTACCCAACCAGTGGGGTCTGAGCCATCAAATTTGGTCACATCCACCCGCGGAAGGTGTAGGTCACGTTGAAAGTGATGGTGCTGAAAGGTATGGGAATGGGAGGAATGTTCACCTTCAGTCTTTGGAGGTGGTCAGAGAAAGGGTCATCTGTAGGGATCTTCAGTTTGGTGCAGAGTGATGCAAAGACCGATTCAAGCTGGGTGGTCAGTTCTTGTTTGACTTCCTCCATTGAGGACTGCATGGTTGTATTTATGGTTCTATTGATGGATGTATCGATGGAGGCAACATTGGCACTAAGTTGTTTCACTTCTTTTTGGGTCTCGAGGAGACCAGATTGCAAGGTGTTGAAGCGAGCTTCCAGGTCTTGGCTACAGGTATGGGCCATGAGGATGGGTGAACTGAAAAGGGACGGGTGGGGTAATTTTTTTTTCCAAAAAATGATATGGATGAATGTGATAAGGGAGAAGAGATGAATCCAATGGAATAGGTCTCAAATAATGGTGAAAAAATTTCCAGACTTTTTTTTTTGACACCTGAGAAGTTATACTCCAGTCTGAAGAATACTGCAGCGATGAAATCCCCAAATGCTTAACCAGTAAGAAAAGTGTACTGATTTGGCAACCCAAACACAGTTGCACGACAATAGATCTTGTCTATTTTAATTTGTTTATGTTTATGTCCCCCAAGGGTTAGGTATTCAAGGGTTCTATAGACAAGGGTTTTCCCTGTTCTATAGCTCTCTGATATACGTGTGGGGTCCAACAATAGTACTCGGACCAATATCTCATGGCACTAACTAAGGAGGATAGACGGTACCCTTAGCCATACTACCCAACTACCTAGGTACTAGAAAGTATCTTCCCGAGTGTTGTTCTCGATGGCACTATAGCAGTCAAGCGATCGATCAGTTTATCTAAAAAGGGCTTCAGGAAATCTAAGCCAATCTATACACAGGTGTTGTCTAATGTGCTACCACTCGAAGGGGTACCAACACGGGTTACAAGGGTGGCCAATAGATGTGCGCTTAGGAACCACTTGTATTTCCTGTGTGTATGAATCCATCAACTGTGGGTTTATGTGTGTAACAATAGATCTCTGTGGCTTAAAGACGCCAGAATACGTCTCTACCCTGGAAAAAAAATGCCACAATTTCTGTCAAGGAAGTGCTCTGATACCACTTGTAATATACCATATATAAAAAGTATGCAGAATAGAAATAAAATGCTAGAAATGGCAGAATAAAAGTAATATAAACAACATAATCTCCACAATAACACATAAATGATATAAGAACAACAACATAAATAGCACTTTGATTCAGAAAGAAATATTCACGGGCTTCTTCGAGGGGGAAACCTCCAGTCGAGCAGCGCTCTGTTACAATAATCTCCAAGCTAGGGTTTTCATACCCTCAACCCTTATTTATACTAAATATGTCTATCAAGAGAAGCATCTAGAGGAAGATCCTTCTAGAAGTGGAAGCTTCTATTAGGTCTTCTTACATCCACCTTATTCTATTTTATTGAAAGGCCTTATTAATATTGACCTTTATTACATCCGAATATATTGCTCTACCTATGTGCGGGTTAGGACCCTAACATAGTGAGACACTATCAGATGTTGTCCATAAGTACCTTACTTACGACAAAGAAATGTCATTGTGCAAGCCTGCCGCCAGTGGAGACATTACATTCTTGGGAAGGAGATAGTCATCCACATTGATCATAAGCCACTGCAGTTCATGCAGACACAAGGAAAATTGCAGAATGATCACCATCAAAAGTGGTCCACATACTTGCAACAATTCCACCTCAACATCAAGTATAAAACATGAAGCACCAATTGCATCGTTGGTTGCCTCAGCAGACCGCCAGTTGTGGCACTCACCACGGTGCTAGACTCCTATGGCCATGAGACCTCTGGATGGACCCAACTCTATGAGACAAACCCGGACTTCACCAACACCTACCAAATGTTGGGTCAAATGCAGTTGTCGATAATTTCCATCTTAAGGATGGGTTGTTATGTCATCTAGTCATATCTGTGTTCCATCAAGCGAGCGAGTGAAGCTGATTTAGGAATCTCACTACAGTCGGGTGGAAGGACACTTCAACATCTAAAAGACAGTGGCGATGCTACAGAAACATTTCTACTGGCCAAAACTTTGATAGGAGGTCAACAAGTATATCAGGTCATGCACTACCTGTGCTATTTCCAAACCGACCACTAAGAAACAGGGCCTATACACCCGTCTTCCTACTCTTGACAGACCATGGGAATTCATGTCAATGGACTACATGTCGAGCCTCTCATCCACCAAGTAGGGAAATGACTCTGTTTTTGTGGTTGTTGATCGCTTTTCTAAGATGGCGATTCTGGTTTCCTACAAGAAGAACATCACAACAAAGGCCACTGCCAAGCTCTTCTTTGAACGAATCTAGGTACATTTTGGAATCCCACAAACCATTGTCTTAGATCAGGATAGTCAATTTCTCATCACATTTTGGTCAAGCCTCTTGTCACTGTTGGACACCAAGCTCACCAAATATACGACCTTCCACCCCCAGGCAGATGGCCAAACCGAGGTCGTCAATCGAATGATTGTGCATATCCTTCGCATGTATAATTCAAAGCACACTTGCACATGGGATGAGAGCCTTCCCTATGTCTAACATAGCTACAATCGAGCCCTGGATATCTCAACCGACCACATCCCCTTTCAGGTGGGGTTGGGATTCCAACCATTGGGTCCCATAGATGTTGCACTTCCCCTTGCGGTCACCTTGATTGACTCATATCCTTCTCCAACTGAAGCTGACAAAGACACCCGGTTCATTGAGCAGATTCAACACATCCACCAACAGGTTTAGGATATCCTACAGAAGTCCAATGACAAGTACAAGCAATTCCATGATCAACATCGGGTGCCACATAAGTTTCAGATGGGCGACAAAGTTTGATTTAACTTGTAGAAAGAACACCTTACAGGACCCCATCAGAAGCTCCACCCACTCCATTATGGGTCATACACCATCACCAAGGCCATGGGGGATAAGTATTTTGAGCTCAACATTCCTCCTTTCCTTGGCCTGCACCCAATGTTCAACGTGGATCTCCTTCGCCTTTATTTCCCACCATTATTGGACACCTCGGACATAGCAGAGTAGCTGACACCAACAAAGCTCAACCCTGACTGCATACAATAGGCATCCAACGATGAGATTGTGGACACACAGATCAAGGGCACTTGACAACAAAGGATCCAACTTTATTGAGTCGTCAAAGCAGGGGCCAAATTCAACAAAACTTTCCTCATTTGATGGGGGAAATCAAAGAAATGTAAACCATTGCTTCCTAAGGGGGGAGGATTGGTACAGGTGGATATCAGTGGCCTCCCACCTCTTTCAACTAGCACAAAACAGTTTTTTGACAATTTGTCAATTTACTATTTTTAGCAGTTTTAACTTCTGGGGCCATTTTGAGGGCCTAAATGAAGGTTTTTTGGGATCGAGCTTCTCAATGATATCCAGGGGCATCATTGAGCCCCTAAAATGAATCTCCTCAACGATATCTTTCCAATGAGGTATTATACACCTAACATAGATCGTATGCAAAAGTTACGACCCCGGGAAGTTGATGTACTAACTTACCCAAACAAGGCCCACATGAATTTTGGTGCTTCATCTCCTAGGGTTAGGTTTTTGGATGTCTAGGGTTTTTGGCATTCCTGTTTATTGTAAAAAAAGGCCTTCAAAGCCTCATTGTAATCATCTTCTTGTGAATGAGTGCAGTTGTCACATCTCTTCTCAGAGATAAGCTGCCACCATTCCAACAAGCTTGTTTCCACTGCATTTTACAGTTTCATCTTATTTCCTTATTGAATAGAAAACGAGTTTTGTTGTATCTCTGTTATTTTTTGTTAAGCACCTATTAATAATCTGTATTCATTTCGTTATGCTCATAAAATCTAGATCATGTATACTGTATGGATGATGACGTCGACAATATAGATGCTGACTCATCCCCTATTGATTGGAGTAGGTTGACCAAACTTTGACTGTGAATATCTTTCAATCAGTAACCCCATTTGACGAGCCTTTTGCGTCATTAGAAATCTTGTGACTTAGTCTTCGCGATCATGCCTGTTTTACTGAGTTTTGGGAACTTTGAATTTTTCCCCTTTCTCTGTCTACTGGAGCCATTATGAGCATCCTAAGTTGCCTCTATGAGTTATGAGTTGTTATTAGTCTTCTCTAGATCCTTTTTGGATCACACCATGACACCCCTCCCATACCTAAATTTGGAAAAGTTTATAAGTTATTTAAGCATTTGTTTAATTTGAAAAGGGGGGGTTTGATGCACTTTTTGGGGTGGTTCTTTTATTAAATGTGACTTACTTGGAATGATTCATATGACTTGTGGACACTTGGAGGGTGTACGTGTTTGTCTTTGCAGGACCTTGCTCAAAGGAGGACGATGGACCACACATTATGTCACCTTTTATGCTTGGGCGTGGCCTTTCAAGGCCTAGGACATCACCCTTTTCACCTTGACGTCATCTTGGAGGCTAGGGTTTGATGGATCATGGGTTCTAGAGGTGGTTTGGCAGGAGCCAACACATGGAATGGAACTTTTACACTTGAGAGAATGACACATGGCCTTTGGAAGCCCAACGTTCTCCTCTTAAGACTTAGCGTCTCACTATTTATCCCTACGTCACCCTCCTAGGGCATGACATCACCCATTTTATGGTTTTATTTTATGTAATTTTCATTTTGCAAATTGTAAAGAAAATTGAAGGGGGTCGACCCTCTTCTTATTTGTGCTGACAATTTTAAGTGGAAAAATTGGTTTAGATGGCCTCATATAAATAGAGGACCATCTCAATTTCATTTATCATCATTCATTCCTCACCATTTGTGAAAACAATTCTGAAAGTTTTTCCCTATTAGGCTATCTTTCTCTTGTACACTCATGTGACTTGCTTGGAGGATCAATTTGTGGATGCTTTTGCTAATTTTTGGATGAAATTTCTGCAATTAGGGTTTTATATCATGCTATCTTGGTGAACTAAGTGAAATTTATGCAATTTTATCTTTGTTCTATCAATGCTTCATGGCAATTTCTCTTTTTCATGCTAGACATCTTTCTTGGTGAAAACCTAAGAGAGGATCATATGAGCTTCCTCCTCTCACAAGGTTAATTTTTTCCAAACTTTGTGAAGGAATCCTTACTAGGGTTAGATTCCTAAATCCCTAAAGTGATATCACTTTGGGATTTTGTCCCTAGACATTGATTTTAATCTATTTGAAGCATCAAGAATGGAGAAAATGTTGCTAGAGCACAACTACAAATCTTGTGATAGCACCTTACTGTTGGCTATCGGAAGTCACTCCTGGATTGCTAGCAGGAGCAGAGCCCGACGCCCATCAGTTTAATGTCACGATTTGTTTAAAGGGTGATCAAATGGAGGAAAACTCAGAACAACATCGTGTCAACTCAGAAACCAGACCAGGCATGCATGAACGAGTGAGGTCTCGATAAACTCCAAACAATGAGTCGTAGTAAAAGGGTGAGTAGGTGGAAGACTTATGCAAGAAGGGTGCAAGGTCTATCACAAACATCAAGTTCGTAACATAATGGAGGAGAAAGCATTTGAACACAAAGTCTCTTTATATTCAAACACAGAGAACCAGAGAAAACATAAATGTCACGACAAATCCTTTATCATAACACAAATGCAGTAATCCACGCGAATCATTCGACTGTGAACTCTCCGGCACGAGACGAAACATAGATGGAAAAAGGAGAACTGTTTGTTATAAACCAAGAAATCTCAAACACAGAGGCATAACCAGGAAACCAGAACGTTTGCTGAAACTTAACAGTCGGGAGCTTAGCTCTACCATCGATAGATACAAAAATGGCAAAAATGCCTACATATACTCAAAACAACAACAACAGCGGAACCAAGAAAATGCATTGAAAGCTTTGCGTCTGCATGGCTTCTGACACTCTACAGCCACAATCTTTGAATAATCGTGCAACTTATGGAAGACATGATCGATCTTCTGACAGTTACATCGGCGAATCGACGTGCCTTTAATTCATTGCAGGACGTCCCCATTATGGCAGAGACAATGTCTAACCACCACCAACCGCTTCAATAACTGCTTCTTGGGATTGAGAACGGCCCAGCCAACTCAGCACTTCGGGATATGGAAGACTTCTCGCGCAACCACCTGGAATAACTGAAAAGCTTAAGGGACAGGCATGGAGGCCAGCGCAGAGGATGAGGCGCATGACGGGGGGTGGTGACAACGGATTACAAGGACGAGAGGGAAATGGCGTGATGCGGGGAGAGCAACAGAGGAGGGCACATGGTGGAAGAAAAATAGGCGGACGGGAGGAAGATGGGAGAAGGGCCCACACTGGTTAAGCATAGGGCAGCTGAGAAGGACAGGGTTGCACGAGCGCAGTTGATCTGGGTGCCTCGATCGTGGCCGTCGGGAAGCTGCATACGTGATTCTGGACCCCCCCCCTCCGCTTAAAGGTAGAAAGGCGGGGGGGGGTCCGGAATGGTCTTCATCGTCGTTGATCCGGGCGCGTTGATCTGAGCCATTGGAGAGGTGCGCCCCCGATTCCGGACCCCCCCCCCCGCTTAAAGGTAGAAAGGAAAGGGGGGTCCGGAATCCAACGCGCGTCGTTGATCCGGGCACGCGGATCTGGACCGTCCAGAACTGATTCTTGTTTAACTCGGACGCATTTGCGTATAAAACTTAGGACAAGTGGGTTTTAACCCATTCTTTTGTGTTCCAACCCCCTTAGCAAGAAATATCGCTAACACTTACATACTTGAATTGAAATATGAAAGTACCTTTATTTGTTTGTTTAACCTCAATACCAAGTAAGTATCTCAATAATCCCATATCTTTCATATTGAATTATTTAATCATTGTTGGTATAAATTCTTCTATGGATGGATTGATATTTCCTATAAAAAAATAAAGTCATTTACATATAAGAAAATAATTAGTATTTCACCTTGATTGTTGACTTTAATGTAGAGTGTTTTCTTTCTACTACTTTTATTAAAATCATTGCTCAATGAATACAAGTAAATGTCGCTATACCAAGCCATGGGCACTTTCTTGAGCTCATATGGAATTTTCTTCAAATTATACACTTTCTTCCCAAGTCCTAGAACATCAAAACCTAGGGATTGTTCGACATATACTTCTTCCTTTATTCCATTGATAAAAGTTGATTTTACATCCATTTGATGCACTTTCCATTTATATTGAGCCATTATTGCCAAGACAGATCTGATTGTTTATATCCTTACTATAGGAGAAAATGTTCCATTATAATATAGTACGTGTCATTGTTTATACCCTTTGACCATAAGTCATGCTTTGTGTCTTTCAGTTTTTCCTTATTCATTGTTCTTAGTTCTATAAACCCACTTCACATCAATAACTTATTTTCCTACTGGAATATTTACTGGCTCCCATGTTTCATTTTTATCAATTGCTTGCATTTCTTCCTCCATGGCATCACACCAGTTTATTTCTTTTACCACATCCTTAAAGTAAATAGGATCAGATTTAGAAAATAAAGAAAAAATCATCATATTCATACCTAGATATCTCATATATCTCTTTCAAGCCTTTGTTTTCCTTGGGCTATCATTTCCATGATACCTTAAATATGATGGATCATTTCTTAATTTTGTGTCGAAAGTACTAGATGGAGAAGTTGCTCGGGGAACAACTTCAGATCTTGTTTATGGAGTTGTTGCTTGGGCAATTTGTGCTTCATGTTGAATGTTTATTATTTGAGGTATCGTTGTGCTAGTACCTTGTGTTCCATTTGATAACTCCGTATGAGGTACCATTGTTCCAACACCTTGGGTTGTTCCTCGCTAAAACTTCAATGTTTCATCTTCAACAAAGATCACATCTATGTTGATTATTAACTCCTTTGTGTCAAGATTATATAAATTGTGTTCCTTTGACTACTCAATATATCCAATAAAAATTCATGTTTCTCCTCTATCATCCCATTTCCTATTTCTTTCTTTTGTGATATGTTCATTTGTGACACAACCAAAAAACACTAAAGTGTTCAACACTGGGATTTTTATTGCTCCATGCCTCTTGTGAAATCGTGTTACAAATACTTTTTTTGGGACATATATTCAAAAAATAAATTTCAATTGTTACTACTTCACCCCATAATTCATATGAAAATTCATTATTCTTTAGCATGATCCTAGCCATTTTATGAATGGTTCTATTTTTCCTTTCTTCCACAACATTATGTTGTGGTGTATACCTTGCAATAAAATGCTTCTTGATTGCATGTTCTTTTCAAAATTTTATAATCTCATTTGACATGTATTCTATCCTTTTGTTACTCCTCCAGACCTTTACGAAGTATCCCCTCTTTCTTTCAACCAGGGCCTTGAATTACTCAAAGATCCCAAGCCCTCATATTTATTGTTTAAGAAATAGATCCAGGTTTTTCTATTGAAATCATATATTAAAGTTATACAATACTCACACTTTACATGATAGGGGGTTCACATAAGACCAAAAAGATCTAAATGAACAATTCAAGTGGTGCTCTTCCTCTCCATGATTTACGAAAGGAAAATCATTTATATGATGATTTCCCAAAATGTAGCCCACACATATTTTAGTAAGTTGTTCAATCAAAGGTATTCCTATTACCATTTTCTTCTTATACAAAAAATTCAATCAATTGAAGGTCAAGTGACCATATCTTAGAGGCTAGAACATATATTTGTTTATTGTATTGGTTTTGAGTGCAGTTGAAAAATCATTCTTCATAATTACAGTAAATGTTCTTGTGTTTGTCAACTTAACTACTACAATTTGACTATTACTTCTATTTCTATAAAAAAATATTTCATTTTGTATTCTCTTCCAATGTTTGGATGTTATTGAATCTTCCACTTCCAATGTCTCTAGAAACACCTCCATTGTTGGATGATCTACCTTCTACCTATTACTAAAACTAGTTCAGAAGAGGTAGTGAATAATCTATTCATTGTGTGTTCATGGATTTGCAAGGAACCTATAAGCTCATCAAGAGACATTTGAGTTAAATACTTTTATTTTTATATTGCTACAACAATAGGATCAAATCTACGAGGAAGAATTTTCAATATTTTATGGTTCTTTGATCCTCAAGAATGTGTCGATTAGTTCTAATTTGATTAACCAATATCATAGTGTGAGTAAAGAAATCATTCACTAACTTATATTCCTTCATTTGCAAATTTTCAATATCTCTTCTGAACAATTGTAAGTAGACAAGCTTTAACTTTCTACTAGGTATGTTTTTGGCAAAGAGTCCCATGCTTGCTTGAATTTTGTAGCTGAAAATTGATCCTTAAATGAGGGATCTAAAGCTCACATACCTCACCAACAAGGATCTCTATGGAAATAAAACAATTGTTTCTATGTTGTCATTGAATTTTTTAGTGCAACTATTCTCAATTCCCAATCATCAACATGCATTAAGACGGTGACTCTATTTCAGACATGGTACTCTACTTGGCTACTTGCCTAAAATTCATGTTAAATAGTGTTGGATATGTGTTATATTCTTTGCATGTGTGTGTGTGGGTGCGTCAGATTCGACAATTGTGTCTGACGATCCCAACTTTTGTCGTCCTTTTTGTCTTGTGCGTCAGGTGCTTTCTTGGGGGAGGTCCCAGGGGGGGGGAAACATTTCCCCCCTAGTTACGCACAAAGTTTGGCTCTGGGCAGTAGACTGAAGCCATCAAGGTTCGGGGCAACGCTCCAAATTTTTTTTGGGGGCGTTTTTTGCTATTTTAACAAATTTTACTATTTTAGCAGATTTCTAAATTAATCGTGGATTAAGGGATTAGGGTTTTGGTAGCTATGAAATACCTAAAATAATTTATATATTGTATTGTGAATGGTGAAATTAATACAATGAAGAGTTGAAAGGTTCGACACCAAGGAAGGTTGGTTTTCTCTCAGTTAAGGGTTTCCAGCATAAATCGTTGTGTACTATGTGTACGAGACATTGATTAATTTATGTTTTTCTTAAGAATTTGTATACATTTCTTTACTTCACAAGTTTAAAACTTACATGTGGTATCAGAGCCATTTTTTTCTTTAGGGGGATGCCTTTGTTGCTGAGGGTTTGGCTCAGTCTTGATAGATCAAGTTTATATTGGGTCTGTGATAAACCTGGGTTCAGTGGGACATTTTGCAGTGGTGATTCAAGTGTAGAAAGAGGAATGGAAAGCTCTTCTAGAATCGAGATAAATAAGTTCAACGGTAAAAAATTAGAGCTATGGAAGCTCAAGATGGAGGAAATTCTTGTAGAGAAAGAACAATGGATCGTTTTGGATCCTGGTACACAACCTATTGGTGTGCAGTCTACTGGCACACAGTCTAATGGTACAAAATCTTCTGGTACACAAACTACTAGTACAAAACCTACTGGTATGTCGAAGGAATACTGGGAGAAGTTGGATAAAATAGCAAGGAGTACTATTTGACTCTACCTGGAAGATTCAATGTTGTTGAATGTCTCGAGAGAATCTATAGCCAAGGAACTATGGGATAAGTTAGGGAATTTGTATCAATCAAAGTCCCTGGTAAACAAGTTGTTTCTTCGAAATAAGTTGTATCATCTTATGATGGAAGATGGAGATTATGTGACTGAACATCTAAATTCCTTCAATACTGTGGTAAGTCAACTTGTCTCTCTTAATATTACGATTGTAGAAGAAGATACGTGTATTACTTTGTTATGTTCTTTGCCAGACTCTTGGGATAATCTAGTTGTACCAATTGGTAGTACCACTCAATCTACATTGAAGTATGAGGATGTAGTTTCATCCTTTTTATCTAAAGAGATGAGGTGGAAAAACATGGATGGTCAGAGCACATATGCTTTATTTGTAAGAGGTCATACCCAAGACATGAATTTTGGTAAGTCTTTTGGGGGGAGATATAAATCTAAAGGTAGATCTAAGTCTCTAGGAAAATCTTTGAGGAAATGTTGGAAGTGTGGTAAAGAAGGGAATTATAAGAAAGATTACAAGTCTAAGAAGGTTGATAAACCAAAGGGATTCCATAATGCCTCTTCCACAGAGGTGGAAACCTCCACTGAAGAAGGAGGTGATGTTTATGTGGCATCTACATGTACACATGCAGACCATGGTGTATGGTTGATCGAATCAGGTGCGTCATATCATATGACACCTCACATGGAGTGGTTCTGTGAATATGAAAAATACGATGGTGGTGATGTATTCATGGGAAATGCCTCGATAACCAAAATCATGGGACGTGGAAGGGTTAAGTTGTTGCTAAAATATGGAAGGATTAGAACACTCCCTGGGGTTCTGCACATTCCAAAACTAGCCAGGAGCCTAATATTTGTAAGCAAGTTGGATGATTCAGGTGTGGATACTGTATTTGGAAAGGGCACTTGCAAGATGGTACGAGGAGAAATGTTGTTGATGAGGGGAGTTTGGTGTGGAACTCTGTACAAGTTGTTAGGAAGAACTTATACTAATGGGTGTAACAATTTTGTTGTCCCTGAGCAGAGAAATAAAGAAGACAAGGCCAATATTGTCCCTGGAAAAAAGACCATGTTGTGGCATCAAAGAATGGGGCATATTGGAGAAAATGGCCTCCGAACACTACACGGTAAAGGTATGGTTGAAGGTATGTCTAATTGCACTTTGGATTTTGATTTTTGTGAACATTGCATACATGGTAAACATAATCGAGTAAGATTCTCATCTAGTGCTACAAGAGAAAAGGGGATCTTATAGTTGATACATAGTGATGTGTTTGGACCTGTGCTTGTTCCATCACTATGTAAATCTGTGTATTATGTTTCATTCATAGATGATTTCTCAAGGAACAGATGGATTTATTTTCTTAGAAAGAAATCTAAGGTATTTGATAAATTTAAAAGGTTTAAGGCTCTAGTAGAAAATCAGACAGAGAAGAAAATAAAGGTATTGAGGAAAGATAACGGTGGAGAATTTTGTGGAAATGAATTAGAAGAATTATGTAAGAAGTGTGGTATAGCAAGGCAGAATACTACTCCATACACACTTCAATAGAATGGGGTTGCAGAAAAGATGAACAAGACATTGATGGAAAAAGCAAGGAGCATGCGTAGTGGTGTCGAGTTAGGACATGAATTATGGGCAAAGGCAGTGGGTACAACATGTTACCTGGTCAATCGATCACCCTCATCAGTGTTGGATGATAAAACTCCACACGAGGTATGGACTGGTAAGAAACCCTCTCTTGAACATCTCAAAGTGTTAGGTTGTGATGCTTATGTACATGTTCCAAAGGAAAATAGGAGTAAGCTGGATAATAAAGCTGAAAAGTGTATCTTTATTGGTTATAAAGATGGTGTGAAAGGTTATAAAATTTGGAACCCAGAAAATAAGAATACTATTTACAATCGGGATGTTTTTTTTAGAGAGGTGAAAGATGTTCTCAAATAGGAATTCCTACCAAGGAAATAAGAAACTGAGAAAATAGATTTTGAGTAGGATGATGCAAAATCTGAATGAACTGAAGAAAATGAAGCAGAAGAAGAAGAACCTCATACCCTAGTATTGAGGAGATCAGTGAGGGAAAGAAGGCATCTGGAAAGGTATAGTCCACCTGATTTTCATTCTAATTTTGATTTATCTATTACTGATGATGATCCCAGAATTGTCAGGGAAACAGTGAATTTTGAGGATAGTAAACTCTGGAAGAATTTCATGGTTGAAGAAAAGGATTTCCTGGATAATAATGAGGCATGAGATTTAGTTAAGTTGCCAGCTGGAAGAAAAATGTTGGTAGAAAATGGTTGTTTAAGAAGAAGTTTAATGCAGAAGGAAAAGTGGAGAAATACAAAGCTCGGTTAGTAGCAAAAGGTTATTTCGAGGTAGAAGGAATTGACTTTGGTGATATTTTTTCTCTTGTTTCCAAGTTAACTTCTATTATATTTTTTTTATCTATTGTTGTTGCTTTTGATATTGAAGTGGAATAGATAGATGTGAAGACAACATTCCTACATGGGGATCTGGAAGAAGAAATATACATGAAGCAACTAGAAGGATTCGTAGTGAAGGGAAAGAAAGAGCTGGTATGTAAGCTAAAGAAGTCACTATATGGTCTGAAGAAATCACCTAGGATGTAGTATCAAACGTTTGACACATACATCCTTGGATTGGGATTTGTGAGAAGCAGGGTTGATCACTGTGTATATTCCAAGAAGATTGGTAATCACTTCATTTATGTAGTGTTGTATGTTGATGACATGTTGTTGGTAGGAAATAACATGGATGTTATCAAGGAGGTGAAATCACAACTATCCTCCAAATTTGATATGAAGGATCTTGATGTTGCTAACTTCATTCTGGGAATGGAGATTAAAAGAGATTGTACAAACATGAAACTCTCATTGAATCAGAGAAAATATGTTGAGACAATATTGCAAAGGTTTAATATGAATGGAATTAAACCGGTCAAGGTTCCTATTCGTATAGGTGTAAATTTATCTACATATCACTATCCCAAGACATAGGAAGAAGAAGAGGACATGTCCCATGTTCTATATGCCAGTGCAGTCGACAATTTGATGTATGCAATGGTATGTACTAGACTGGACATTGCACATGCAGTGGGAATTTTGAGTAGGTATATGTCAAAACTAGGGAAGGAGCATTGGACAACATTAAAGAGGGTCTTCAGGTATTTGCATGGCACTACTAGTTATTGATTGTGCTACCAAGGAAGACCAGGAATGGACAGAGTGTTGGACATACATGGGTTTGTTGATGTAGATTGGGCTGGAGATATGGATCGCAAAAGATCGACAAGTGGGTATGTGTTTAACCTATTTGGAGGAGAAATCAGTTGGATGAGAAAAAGACAAGTTGTAATGGCATTCTCAACTACATAAGTTGAATACATGGCAACCACTCATGCAAGCAAGGAAGTAGTATGGTTACAGAGATTGTGTGCAAGTATTGGGTTGGTACAACAAGAAGTGAGATTAGATTGTGGCAGTCAGAGTGAAATCTTCCTGGAAAAGAACCCTACTTATCATTCGAAGACAAAGCATATTGATGTTCAGTATCACTTTGTGAGAGACATGGTTGAAGAAAAGAAAGTGTTGTTGGAAAAGGTTGACACTTTGAAGAATGTTGCAGATTCATTAAAAAGTCTGTAAGCACAGAGAAGTTCTCCTAGTGTAGAGTAACAATGGGCATTGCTTCCCTGGATTGTTGACTATGTAATCCTTTGAGTCCATGTATGCAAAGAAAACAACAAGTGGGAGAACGTTGGGTATGTGTTTATTCTTTGCATGTGTGTGTGTGGGCGTGTTAGATTCGACAACTGCGTCTGACGATCCCAAATTCCATCACCCTTTGTGTCTTGTGCATCGGGCGCTTTCCTAGGGGGTCCTAGGGGGGACTAGGATTGACCTCCTCTGGTTACGCACAACGTTCGGCTCCAGGGCAACGCCCCAATTTTTATTTTTTTTGGGCATTTTTTACTATTTTAGCGGATTTTTCTATTTTAGCGATTTTTTAAATTAATCCCAGATTAAGGGATGAGGGTTTTGGTAGTGGAATAACTAAAATACTGTATATATTGTATTGTGAATGGTAAAATTAATACAATGAAGAGTTGAAAGATGTCACACCAAGGAAAGCTATTTTTTTGTTTTTGGCAAAGAGTCCCATGCTTACTTAGATTTTGTAGCTGAAAATTAATCCTTAAATGAGGGATCTAAAACCCACATACCTCACCAACAAAGATCTCTATAAAATAAAACAATTGTTTCTAAATTTTCATTGAAATTTTGAATGCAAATCTTCTCAATTCCCCATCATCAATGTGCATTAAGAAGGTGGCTCTATTTCAAACTTGGTACTCTACTTCGCTACTTGCCTGAAATTCCTATTAAATAGATAAACCTCCATTCAATAGAAGCACCCCAAAACTAAATAGATTCTCTAACTTTTAACACATTTGAAATAAGAATTATAAATAAAAATCTCAATTTGCAATTTGGAGGGAATTTTTTAATCTTATTATGTGCCTTCTTAACAAATGACCGTGAATCGATTTAGACATATCACCCATACATACAAAATACATATACCTATGTTTTAAAGTTCACGCCCTTAGTTAATTAATGGAAAATCCAAGATGCTAGTTGAATACACTTAGATCCAGAAAACCCAAAATGATAGGGATTCTAGTCCGTTAGTATATATATTTATCCTTAGATCCAGAAAACCCAAAATGGATTCTATTCCGTTAGTATATATATTTATCCTTATTATTTTGGTAGGAGAGCATTATTGTGATTTTGATAAAAAAAAAAAATCATATTTTCAAGAAATAGTTGAGTTAGTTTCTTGTTGTTGTACTAGTTGATTTATTTTTTTATTTTGGTTGTTAATTTTTAAAATCTTACATCCTAGTTTGTTTGTTGAGATAGTTTTATTCATGTAAAATTATATAATCTTGTAGTTTGTTGAGATAGTTTTATTTATATAAAATTATATAATCTTATAGTTTGTTGAGATAATTTTATTCATGTAAAATTATATAATATTAAATTATATAATCTTATAGTTTGTTGAGATAATTTTATTCATGTAAAATTATATAATATTATTGTGTTTGAATTAATAAAATTCAATCATAAATTTATTTTTGCACTTTTTATTTTGGTTTTTATTTTTTTAAATCTTACATCCTAATTTGAACTTGTTGAGGTAGTTTTATTCATGTAAAGCAATATATTTTTGTGTTTGAATTAATAAAATTCAATTTTAAATTTATTTTCGTACCTTTTTTGTTGAACTTTAATGAGTGTGGTTTAATTCCACATCATTGGTACTAGAGAAATTTTAAGCCTCTTGGGATTAGGATTAATCAGCTTTCCATTTTGTTTGCTTGATTTAAATATTTGGAGATCTTTATATTTATCTTTATCTTGATTTGATAGTGTTGTTCATATATTTCCAAATTTTCCTTTCTACTATTATGGTTGTTGTTTGCTATGCATTGTTGGATTTGATCCATTTTCCCAAGGAATACGCAGCCTACATTTTTCCAAGGAATACGCAGTCTACTGGATAAATTACATATGAACTCTTTTTGCACATACTATTGTAAATTTATCCTCAAGAAATTGATTTCCTATACTAAGTCAATTTATTTTCTTCCATTAAATAACTCCACTGGATCACTAGCATTGGCATTGTTGGAGAAGTTTAGAAGTGAAGGCATTCTCCTTTGAGTTTATTGTTATGCTTAGCTTGAATACATCCAATCAACCATATTTTTCACAAAAAAAATGTGGGCTCAACATAGTGCTCCTGAGGATGATGGACACCATATAGGTGACGTAGGAAATATAGTTACGAGTTCTTATCGAACTGCAGAGGAAATGATTGTTGGCTTCACATAAAGAAATCCATTGGTATCCATCACAATAGGCAATAACAAGATTTCCAAATGCGAAACAAACACACGGTGAGGCTATGTTCACTTATGTATTATTCAATGAAGACGGATTACATCCTTATATAGGAAAAGACTCGACCGAGTCGGTTACATGCAAACCAAAGACAACTAGACTCTTAACTAAGAACTGACTCTTAACACGCCTACAACTGACTCTCACAACTGAAGCTTATAATTGGTGCTTACAACTGGTGCTTTCTCCATTATTTCCAAGTCTCCCCCTTAATGGAGAATGGATTGACGTCTACACCTAACATCTCCCTAAACAGTTCAAACTTAATCTTTCCAAGAGGCTTAGTGAAAATATCAACAACATTTTCACTAGTATTACAATACACAAGAGTTATTTCATTTGACTGCAACTTTTCTCGAACAAAATGATATTG
>ML816476.1:35123-55074 GCA_009831015.1 Picea engelmannii
ATCTTTGACTACTAAAGATCTCATCTAATTTTTCAGTGTTCTTTTTGAACTTCTTCAACTTTTCTATTGTTAATAGTAGCTCCCCTTTTGTGTGATCCAATTCTGCTTTCAATTTCTAATAATCTTATAATTGTTCCTTCAAACTATTAATGGTCTTTTCAAGTTTGTAATTCTCTTCTTCACAATTGCTCAATTCACCTTTTAGTATTGTGTTTGTGTTTCTAAGCTTGTTATATTCATTTTCAACATGCTTCAACTTTTCAAGATTCTCATCTTCTTTTTCACTCTCTACGTTGTCTTTGTATCCCCAAAAGGAATCAAGGTTGGTTTCTTCATCTGAATCTTCTTCAAAAATGATTTCTTCTTCTTTAGAACTCTTGTGATCATCCTCCTGGGTTTCTTGGGTTATGAAGAGGACTTCTCCTCCATCATTATCTTCTTCATCACTCTCATCTAAGGAGATTCCATCATCCTTGGAGTAGAAGCTCTTTTTATTGTTGAGACTTCTCTTTTTATAGTAGCATTTTTCAGCAATATCAATTAAACCATTTGAGAGGAGACTTACCTTTGTATCTTCCAATTCTCTTCTGGAGCCTTCTTACAAAATTTGTTATTTCTTCATCAAGGTCGTTATCCTTTTCTTTTGTCTTCTTTATGGCTTTAAAGGTTGTTTCATTGTTTGGCTGGTCACTTTCTATACCTGTTCTCATTTCATATGCTATAAGAGACCCATGTAATTCATCCATTGTAATTTTGGTTAAGTCCCTAGTTTCTTCAATGGCAGAGACCTTAGCATCATACTTCAAGAGAAGTGATCTCAACACTTTTTGTACAACCAAGGATTCATTGAGCTCTTCACCTAATCCTTTGATAGCATTAACAACTTCATCAACTCTAAGAAAACAGGTTGCAATATCTTCCTTTTCATCCATCTTCAAATTTTCAAATTTTTCTCTATGTCATTGAAGCTTGACCTACTTAAATTTCAGATCACCTTCATAGATACTCTTGAGTTTGTCCCATACCTCTTTAGTGGTGTTGTATCCCATCACTTTTCTAGCAATGGTTGGTGTCTGTTATCATGCAATTTGTACCTTGATAGTAGAAAAGGTTAAAGGAGAGAAAATTGGTGTAATGGGAGACTATCCTATCACTGTCACCTCAATAGGATGTCTCTTTCTATTTATGGTGGTATGCCCAGGGGAGACGTCCCCAGTGACCTGGGGGTTTGAGAAGGAAAATTCAAAGTGGCTAGATAAATATCCCCTCTCACAAGTCACCACTGATAAGAAAGTCTTGGTTTATTAACCAATGAAATGATAATGTATCAAAGTGTACCTGCCTAGAACAAAACAACAATAAATTAGATATATTTGAAAGTACACTTGTTGGTTAGCACTTCATAAAACCATAGACTTTCTCAATAAAAGAAATTTGTTGAATATGATGAAGTAAACAAAAAATTACAACAAAAATATTTATAGGGAATACTTTACATTAAATGCCTTGAAATAGCTTCAAAATGACTAGGAATCATTAACCATTGAAATCATAATACTAGCATTTGTTAGAAGCAAACAAGACAATGTATAAATCGGCCTTTTCAATTGCTTTTATAATATTTTAATGCTGCATTTAATGGTTGTATCTTACTTTAGCAACATCAGCAATATAGTCAGTAGGTTAGGCTATTCTAGGGTTAGAAAGTGTTAGTAGGTTGCTCAAAGAATAGGTTTTGATGGTTGTTTTGATCAATTACTGAAAAGAGGAATTATACTAGTGCTTTTAGGGAAAATGGAGTCAATGTTGTGGCAGAAAATGTTGAAGAAAAATGATAGTAGGAGATTCAAAGACAAGATAGATTGATATATTGGAGTGTTGGTAACTCAAGGCTCCAATTATCAAACCCTAAGGGGAAACTAGATACTAAGATGTAGGTAACCCTAGGCCGTAGTATATTTCCTCCCTCTTTAACTCAATGATGAAGAAAAAATAGGCTAATATGAAGCAATGGATACTAAGGTGTTTCAATGGCAAGGCCTTAGCACATGCTTCAAGAAAAATGGTCTTTTGACAAGATCTAGTAGGTGAAGGCTTTTAAAGCTAGGACAATAACATGTGCTAGTCTTCCTAGGGTTTAATCAAACAATTTCATAATATTGAATGTAAATGCAAGATAAATAAGACTATAACCATTCAATTAAGAAGAATTTCATAAATATCGCTTACATACACCAAGAATCATCAAGAAAATCCCTAGTTGAACACATCCACCAAGAAACTTGCCAAAATACTCCAAATTTAGCCTTCCTCAACAAGTGCGCCTAAAATTTCAGCCAAGAAACCCTAAGTAGGGTGAAAATTTCAGTCCTCACAAGTGTGAGTGAAAGATGATGAAAAATAAGAGTGATTTCGTCCTTATTTATACAGTTACAATGACTAGAATTAGGTAAAAAAGGCTGACATGGCCTATTACACATAATATCCAGTTTTTACATTAAATGTCATAATTAAACCCTAAAACAAGATGTAAAGGTGATGTCATGCCCTTTTAGGGTGACATTAGGCCCTTTTTGGGCAATGTTGGCCTCCTAGAGAAAAACGTTAGGACTCCTTGGGCCTCAGGATCCTGCCACACGTGCCACTTGGCACACAACTACCTCCAAAACATCCAAAACGATGGGTGATGTCATGGGTGACCTAGGTGACTTCATGGGCCTTCCAAGGCCTACATCATGTTGAAAAGGGAAAAACCCCCTTGGGTCCAGGCCTATCGAGTTGTCCCTAGTGGAACATCCTCCTCTCTTTGTGTGCAAATCCCCTGATCTATTTCTGCCCTTGATTGGGGTCTCAACATCCATCGGGTGGGATTTTATCCCTATGGAATTCCGAACTAATATTCTCCCCATATGTGCATGTCCATCGGGTGTAGCCCTGTAACATCAACAAATATGCCCTCCATGGGCTCATAAGTCACATGGATCATAGAAATTTCAATCACATCTAATCATCAAGTTATTTAAACATGTGCATGAAACCCCCTTTACCCAAACAAGTGCTCAAAGATGTTATGCTATTTCACTGGCCATGTTTGGAGGGGATGCTAGGATGTCCTATTGGGCTAATTCTCATTGTATCTGGGATGTTCTCAGGTGAAGTCAAATCCAGGCCATGTGAGTGGATGAGGTGGTAAGGGATGTATGGGTAATGGATGCAGTGATAACAGGGAAATGTATGGCTTACTTGTGGGTGCCTTTGAAGAGGGTGAGCTTCACCTTGTCATGGATGCAAATGTTTCCAAGCCCATTCATGCCTTTTATCTTTTATTCTTATTTCTTTTTATTTCAAGAGGCTAGTTAGGGGACACTGCCCTAGCGTGGTTACCAATGGTGGCAATGTTACCCACAAGCATTTCACGGAAATGAGAAGGCTGGCTCGTGATGAGACTCCCTTTCTCTTGGCTATGCCACCAAGAGTCACTACCCTGGTGTGGTGACCAGCTGTTGGTAGTGTCATATCGCTACATGCCGATGGACTTAATAGGTTGCCTCGTGATGAGACCCCCTATCCTCCAAATAGGTATTCATTTATTATTTTTTATGGGTCCCTCTGTTTCTTGTTAGGAAGATTTTTATTTCTTTCTCGGGGATCCCTGGGTGAAGCATCTCAAGGTTTCATTCTTTTGGATTTTATCTTTTTCCAGCTACTTTTACCCTCTAGGCCTTTAGCCCCTTCTTCCCACAAAGTAAGGTACAACCCTTAGATATTTGGCTAGCCTAATGCCTGGACCAATGTAATGAGATGGATGAGTGGGAGAAAGATGGAAAATGGTAAGTATGGTGGGAGAGGACAATGGCCTTTCATGAATCCCCCCAGTGGAAACTCAAACCCTATGAGGACCATCTTACTAGGGCATGTTGTCATTCCCCCCAGGTGTGGTCAAGTGGAAAGGCATAAGGTCCAAGCACATTTTAGAAGAAAAAATAATTAAATGAACATATTCAAAAGTTTTGAGAATCAAAGTGACGCATACCATGATACTCAGACTCATTACCTCATGGAGAAAGATCCCCTTCTACTACAATACTAGGCCGATGTGATGGATGTTGTTGCTACTGAAAAAGTGGAGGTGATGAAGAAGGAAAGAATGGGCCCTCCAGGGCCATGCTTAAGTCAATTTGGCTCTCAGTACTCCATGTCTAGGACCTATGGGCCTCGAGACATAATCTCCTTAGTTATCCCTAGGCTAGGGGATAAAATTTCCAATGCTCCTAGAATAACATGTTTGGATTTTGAATTACAACTCATAAGCTTCTTCTCATTTGGATCGGTTGGAGCATTCTTTGGGATTACATAGCCATTTACAATTGAGTACCAAATGTCTACTCCCAAATATGTTAGGTAAGTTTTCACTCTATCACTCCAGTATGCATAATTGCTTCCATTAAATCATTGAATCCCATTTGGAATGTGCTCATGGTAATCTATCTTTTCTCAGGATTTTCCTTTGGGTGGTTAAAATGTTCTGAAGGCAACCTGCTCTGATTCAAATTGTTGGAAATACTGAGAGGGGGGTGAATCAATATTTCAAGAAATTAGTATTTTTGAACTTGTACTTCAATCAGATCATGTATTCAATTTATATCCAATCAAAAATGAATAATATCCAATGAACAATGAAGAATAGTATAAGATATACACCAATACACCATGCACAGTATATAAGAAGTAATTTTGTATTATTGTTCAAAGAAAGCAATGACTTCCAAAGGTAGCTACAACTTCCAAATATAAAGGGAGGGATAAACCTTCAAAAGGAAGATACAATCCTCCAATATCAAGAGAGGGTTTACCTCTCCATCCTTGCCCCTTCCTTCCACCCAAGAATATATGAGAGATAATAAAAATTTACATTAAATTATCACCATCAACCGACCATCACATAGAACCTGATAATGCTTTCTAAGACTTCTTCAACTTCTTCAATTATTCACCTCTTGGAATACTCAAATCCTGTAGATAATATTACTCAATGTATTCTCTGAAACTCCTCCAAGTTTCACTCCTTGAATCTTCCTAGAAAAGGAGTTATAGAGAAAATGGTATACCTTATTCAATTCTGGTTTATTCAGTAGAGAGAACTTGTACAACATTCCCCGCGCTCAATATTTAACATCATATTATGAAATTCTTACACAGACAACTACAACCCGTAATATTTTCAATGCAATTGGTCTCACTTCATTTGGATTCTCTATGAAGATGTTATGATTGTTCTACCTAGAAAACTTGTTTATGACTAGCTTCATGACTAGTCAAAAACCCTATCTTCCACAACATGTATCTCCAAAATTGTATCGAATAAAGAGTTGAAAGTTTTACCACAGGTACCTAGATATGTCTTCTCAATATCCTCTAAATTTCACCATGCAAATCGTTCTAGAAACAAAGTTATAGAGAAAATGGTAAGATGACCTGTAAATAACATACCTTAGAACACATCACCAAAAGACTTCATCCTCCCTTGAAATTCGGCCTTCTTTACTTCATATATCCTCAGAAATTCAACTTATATCTCCTTTTTCATTAATAGACTTGTGTGTGTTTAAAAATGAATGTATAATGAGATGTATTTGTTCCCTTTATGTCACTTCCTTTTAACATTAGGGCCGACATGTAGTTTCTTCTTCAATTCACATTGTCATCTTCAAAAATTCATTTCTCCTCAATCGTGAGGATCCACGTGATGTGACACATACCACCAGAAGTGGTATAATTTATACTATCCATCCATGGGTGTTGTATCTGCATGTGTAATTTCCTTCATGACTATCTACTTCGATCAACTGTGGGGTTGTTGACGGGCGAAATTGACCGCTAGTCAACTAGATGAGTGAATCCGATCCGGGGTTGTCTAATTAACCCAAGCCGTTTGGATTAATCAACTCTGACAGTTTTAGCGGCTCCGTTGGCTGATCTAAGTCCTAAATAAAGTGAAAAATAACTAAAGGAAAACAATAACCTAATAAATAACAAAAATCTATAAGTACATTTAAGTATATATATATATACAATTTGTTTAACTGAAATTATAATCAATAACTTTATATACAATCTGTAAAAAACACGAGTTTTAATCTAAACTCGTAAAAATCAAATGTAAATTGATTACTTTTAAAAATAATAATGAAGCAAGTGAAAACACTATCTAATTTTTTGTTTTGTTTTCTTAAATGTATACACTCATGACATCACACATTAAACTTCCTAATTGAACAGAAAATAATAGATAGTAGAAAAGGTTTTATATAGAGAAAACTTCTATATTCATGAAACTAGAGAAATTAGATAACATGCTAACTTGTTATTACATCCAATGTCTGTTCAGTATTGAATTTTTAGCCACCTTCATCTGAGAAGTAAACCTGCAACAGATCTTTGAAATTGCTTCGAATAAATGCGAAACAACAATGTTGGAGATTGAATTATAATAACAGAACATAAAAGGGACACAGTTACAGTAATCTTATGATTTGCAAGTGGTTACAATGAGATAATTCTTCTTATAAAAACTTGCATGTAAGCGTTCAACAGAAATTAGAGATAAATCTCCTAATTTAACTTGAATACATGATCATTGTATATATATTGTATCTGAAACATAAGATATGGGCAATAGATAAAATGAATTATGTCAAATGATAATAAATCACGACGACGAAAGCAATCATCATCTATTATCTGATCAACATAGACATAACCTGAATCAAAACATCATACAGAGAAGCTAAAGCTGTAACGTGTATTTAGTTTCATTCATGTTTGCAATAAAAACACCCATACTCTTGCCCCAGGCCGAGATGATCAAATGTTTACAAAATGATGTGTTTATATAGGTTTTAGGAAACATAACTATTTCCTATTGATAAGATCAAATTTGTTTCAAAAATATGGGGGATGAAACCACCCTGATTTCACTAGATATTAGAACACTAATAACAGTCTAATTCTGTTCACTCAAAATACAAAATTGATATGTCTGGGAGACCTCAAAAGTGTCTCATATAATCTTTGGAATCACAGGCTCCTTAATTATCTTGAAAACAAATGAAAATGAGAAGATCTCAGATATGTTTTCAATTATCAAATCAAACAATTCGAATTTTTCTTAACTGGCTACAAAATATTGCGATTTTGTAGCTAGTTATAATAGCAAATGCAATCATATTTTATTAAATAGACAAAATAGACTAATCTTAATAAGAAAAATAGTTTCTTCAATCAAATCGAATATCCTAACTTAAGAGTGACACAATCATGCTAAAATTAAAAATATCATACCTCAAATCATGAAATCAAAACGTATCAAGAAATTTTGGAATTAACGATAGCTGTTGCTGCCTCTACGTTTTTGAAAATGACATGACATGTAGTTTTCAAGCGTTTCTCCTTCCCTTGGATAATGGATTCAAGTCTGTTGTTTTCATTTGTCAACACATCAACTTGGTCTGTTAAATACTTGAGTCGTGACTATAGAAGTGGAACATCGGTATAGTACCTGTCGATCCACGATCGACACACATCACATTGTGACTGTAAGGAATTTGCATTAGCACAAACAACATTATAGGTCAGAGAATCCTCCATGTGAATGGTAGACTTATCAAAAAGCTGGATACCAAGAAATTCTGGGTTTTCCTTTAGACAGGGAGGCAGATTATTAACATAGTCGTAGGGTCGGTCAGGGTATAGCCCAAATGACATGTGGTCCTCTTTTGTTCTTGAAATTGACATCAACACTTCCTTTTAGCTTCTTTCATGTAGGTTTCTTAATAGTTTTAGTGCAATCCTTTGAATGGGTAACTGGTTGACTGTCCTATTGAATGACATTAGGGTATCTCAAGGGTTCGTTATTAGGGGAAAAATCACAGGCCTGGAGCAGTGGAGAAGAGGCCGTAGGGTTCATAAGGGTTTCAACAATGACTGGCTTATCTACTTGTCCCAACTCATGGTTACCAAAACCATTTCGTGTAATGAACACATCCCAACAATCATTTCATGACTGTAACTGGTGCATGAGGATGATTTTAATGAGGCCATGGTGAAACAGACTTGAATCTTACCTCTGTTTCCTAAACCATTTACCCATTTTATATAGACTTTTGAGCAGGTAGTAAGGCATATTCAACAGAAAACCAATAAAACTCATAAGCAGTCATAGATGATATAGTAAAACAAGTCTGAATCATCCCTCACATGTGATGAATTGCTTCACTACAACAAGTAAATCATGCCACCTAGGTTTCAAGAATGAAATTGGCATACCTCGATCACAGCTGGTTATTTTTCATGAGGTAAACAGTAACGTCCAAGGGACCTCTTCCACCTTCGCATTCTTGAACCATTTCTGACCAACTGCTGGAAATACCGTGGCTTGGCTTAAAAACGTTTATGTTACTTCCAACTGCACATCACCGATCCTTGCCCTACAACCATCAAAGGTTAAGGCAAATTCTTGGGTGACCTAAAGGTTAAAGCTCTGAAATTTTTTGATGAACAAACGCCATCCATTCCTTTCCAAATATTCCCTAGCGTTATCATATGAGAGCAGGGTCTGGATGTCGTTCGGTTCAACCCTTACCACTGGAGCCATGCCGAATGGATGGGTAATTAACACAAAACACACAGGTAGGGTTTGCAAAAACGCAATAGAGCCATAGCCCCGAGCCTTATCAATACATGCTGTGATAATTCAAACGATGAGCAAGGTGTTAATCACAATGCATGTGAACAAATTTGTGAAGCCCAAGACCATGCTTAGGAGTAATGACATTCTGTACTACATATTCCACCTTGGCATTGGGTACATGCTAGGACCAGAATACTTGAAAACATAGTGCGCACATCAAATTTTGATTGCAAAGATAGGTGAGTTTACAAAAATTGAATAGCCAAAGGTTTCATGAAAGAAATATGATCAAACATCAAACCAAAATCGATACAAAAATCGAATATAAATTGATCGGGGTCTTTCATTCAAACAACCATAAGTTTCTTAGGCACTCTTAGAAACGAAAAGGGTCACAAACAATGAAAGCAACATGCTCATAGCAAGAAATCACAATTCTGTAATAAACGATATGCTTTTAATGAAATTTTAAAACAAAATAGTAACGATAGTTGCGAGTTTTCATGCTTTCAGTCATGAAAACTAAGCATGAATAGATGATAGGTAAAATGCGATGATTTACAACTGCCGTTTAGAGAAAACGCTCATGAAGAGTAACAAAATTTCATAGACCCTGTGTAGGCAGCTTATAAAAATGATAATTATATAATCGCTGCCAACAATGGCGACATGCTGGGAGAAACAGTTATCTCTGTAATATGAACAAGTTCAGGTTAGATAAATTTGAAAGACTTCAAATCGAAGAACAACTGCAAGGTTATTTGAACATCTTTAAAAAAAACAAGATGCAACCTAGTTTCAGATACCTTTCATTTAAAAGAATGAAACCTGGTGACAAACTTTGCAAAAGAAAGACATGAAGTTTATGTTAATGTCTCTGATACTGTTGATAGGGCCACTACTACCAGTAGGCATTCATAGCCTCGACAAGGATGTCAATTAACCCACTCTGAAGTCTGTATCCTATCCAAGAAATTTCAAATGAGAATGAAGGATGCTTATGGCCAACACAAAGTTCATACTTGAGAATTTTCTTTTACCTGACATTGCTTCCCTACCAGCAGGCCTATTCAGTACCCCGACGAAGTTATCTTGGCATCATGCATGCATTTAACAGCTGCCAGCAGACCTGTTCAGTGTCTCGGTGGGTTTACAAGCACTTCCCACAGCTCTCTGATAATTTATTCACATTTTGATATAGTTTTAAAGATATTCAATAGAGCGGGGTGATGCTGAAAATTCTAGTTTCTTAACACAACTTAATATTCCCACAGGCCTTTAAATTTTTCTAGCAAACCTTCATAAAGATCTGAAAAACGGTTCATTAATAGAACCAATCTTCAAGGATGGGGAGATGTCATTGAGTTTCTTTCTTAAAGAGTAGGGACATTGTAAAGAGACATTTTAAAGATATTCATGAATACTTTCAAGTGCAGATTGAAACCGAGGAATCGACTTTCAGACAAAAGGCACCTTCAACCAACCTACAATTTCAGAGAAGGACAACAATTGATGTTCTGACAATTTTCAGCAGTTATTTTTGAGGGGAAGTTTTTTGTTTTCTTTGTCTGATCTAGCCCGTGGTCCAGGCATGTGTGTTTCAAAAGAAAGACCAATAAGCAGAAATGAAAACCAAAACAAACCAGAAAAGAAAACAAAATAGCAAGTAAAACAAAACATAAAATATTTACAAAGGGTGTATCTGAAAACATCATGCAAAAAATCCCTTGGGAGACTGAAAGAAAATAGAAAAATCATGTTTGATGTGAAAGTAGTCCTACTCGTGGTACCTTGGGTCAGGGTTGAATTTATGATTCAGATTTATTTATCTTTTTACTTTCCATTTAAAATTTTCATAATAATACTGCAGCTTTGAAAAGAAATATTCAATGAAAAGAAGAAAGAAAAGGATTATGCGGACTTCTGATGCAGGAGCATCTCCCACATCAAGCGAGCCAGCACAAAAGTGGAGGACAACTGGATAAGCCAACACAAATTTTTGAAAACACCTTGGAACTGTTGCATGAACATTAATGTGGAAATTTAATGAAGCGCACTTTGTATATTGTAATCGGACCTTGAGCCTTTAATCTCTCGTCCTTAGTAGATAGATGACATTTAAAATAGTTAATGTAAAGTAGATAGAATTTAATTCTAGACTAGACAGTTGTAGAGTGCAGGAGGGAAACAGGATATAGACACCCTCATTGTGCATTGTAACATTATGATGAAGCAACATTGTTGAATTCTGGAGCATTAGAGCATGAGCATGTAGAGAGCTGTGTAAGAACACCCATGTACAGATACTTGAATTAATAGAAGAGATTGATTCAAATTCATGGTTTTGTGTCTGTTCTCTATGTATTGATGTTGATATGCTCATGAATATTGCTTCCAGTTATACATTCACTTTATATGCTGTGTATATGATTTCATGTTTCAGTTGAAGTCTGAAAGGGTGATGGAATGAGTTTCAATTGTTTCTCTATTTGAGCCAGTGAATTCCTGCAAGGAGTGCAGTTGAAGTGTCCGCAAGGAGTGCGTTGACAGAGGGTTCAAGTAGAGATATCTTTGTTCTCATTCATCCCAAAGGTGTAGTTGGGCATAGGAGCCGTGCAAGGAGTGTGTAGGTCGGGAAAAAGTCTCAGGGTTGCGAACCTGAGTGAAGCATTGAAGGACTGCTGCTACAGGTGTGCATAGAGTCGAGGAACTTCAACATTTCGACATGGTTGAAGACTTGCTGCGAGGAGTGCATGCAAGAGTTTCTTTCTGAGAAATTGAAGTCGTGGGAAAAGATTAGGAGAGATAGGCTTTCGAATTCGTTGAAGGATAGCACAGGGGAGCTACGATTGAAATTTCGTAGGAGGCATCGCAGGTTTGCGAGCAGGTGAACGAGTTCTGTGGAGAGGAACACTTAGTCGTTTCGCAGGTTTCATAGGGAAAGATAGACAGTCGGTATTCTCCGAGGAGAATTCACAACATTTCGTGAGCCGTTAGATCTCACAGAGGTGCAGGGGAGATACAACGAAGTATTTCAGAAGGTTAAATCTCAGGAGGGACAGAGTCGTTGATCCAAGCCAACCAGGGCTGTTGGATTATTCGCGAAATCGCCTATCGAGATTTCGTAAGAGAAGAGTCGAAAATTGGGTAATGGGAATCACGAAATCGCGATAAGCGATATCCCGACGGTTACGTAAACAAGTGTGGGACCACAAGACTGGGTGACGTGGACAGGTGGCACGAGCTATCGGAGTTTCATGGCGAGAAGGGCCGAAACATTGACATCAGGAGTCGCGATACTGCGAACCCTGAAATGCCGATGGAGTGAAGCGGCAATTGAATAGTCAATCTGCACGTGTGTCAGAGTTTCAGCACATCGAAACTCGGAGTCAGAGAATCAAGTTGCTTGACACTACGAGTGTCGAACTCATGATAGGATAAGTCCCAACAGAGTAAAGGAGGGGTAAGCGTTGACTCGTATTTGGTCTCGGGGATTCGAGAGCCCTATGCTCGACCACTGACCTCGCGAAGTCGCGAGTTCTGATTCCCCGATAAGTAAAGAGAGGGGGATCGCGCAAGGAGAGATTTGTGGGTGCAGATTTCCCGATAGGGAAATAGAAGAACCTTGGTGTTCTTTGGGCCAAGGGAAGAGGAGATCTTGTGAGCAGGCGTGCCTGTGGGCACATGCTGCGTCAGTTTGGTATCAGAGCCTAATTCTTGTTTGTACATTTCAGGCGAGGGAGGCATAAGAGGTAAGGAGCACTCTGATACACAACGTCAGTTTGGTATTAGAGCAAAGAAAGATTCTTTGCTTTCTGTAGCAGAGATAGAGAATTCACTATGCCACCGAGAAGAGAAAGACAATCACCTGATCCATAGGATAGGGAAATGCAAAGAAGAAGAGGCAGGCAGATGCCAGATCCAACCATAGAGAGACAAATGCGTGATCTCTGAGT
Organism: Picea engelmannii; assembly: GCA_009831015.1. Classification (NCBI taxonomy): domain Eukaryota; kingdom Viridiplantae; phylum Streptophyta; class Pinopsida; order Pinales; family Pinaceae; genus Picea; species Picea engelmannii. Next base: position 47,769 of record ML816476.1, read on the forward strand.
CAGAATCAAAGACATGGAGGTAGCACAAAGACACACAGCCAGTGCAGGGGATCTCAGTGATTCCGAAAGTGAAGTCGAGGATGAACGTGAAGAGGAAGTTACAGCCAAATATGCATCAAACGAGCGTTTGATCAAAGCTATTTCTATGATGGGTGCAAGAGCAAAGATGGACATTCCAGTTTACGAGGGAAACTTGGATGCAGAGGAGCTTCTAGACTAGATTAGAGCTCTAGATACATACTTCGACTATGAAGATTTCGAGAAGATAAGAAAGTCAAGTATGATGTCACACACTTGAAAGGACATGCAACATTGTGGTGGGATGAACTACAAGATGACAGACGCTGCAAGGGAAAACAGAAGATCAAGTGCTGGGACAGGATGATCGCGAAGATGAAGGAAAAATTCATCCCCAGGGACTATCAAATTACTCTGTTCAGGAGAATGCAGAACCTGAGACAGAAGCTGATGACAGTGAAAGAATACACTGAGGAATTCTACAAACTGAACATTACGGCAGGTCTTCGAGAGAGGGATGATGAAAAAGTTTCCAGGTATATGAATGGCCTAAGATATGATATCCAGGATGAGATGAGCATGGTAACCATCCAAACGGTGGAAGATGCTTATCAGATGGCTCTAAAAGCGGAGGAGAAGCTGAGTCAAAAGTAGAGTCAGAGGGGTCAAGGCAGAAGTTAGCCCAGAGGCAAAGTAGTTGCCCAGGACAAATTCCAGAAGCCCAAGGAGGAATGGAAGAAACCTTAGACTCGCACAGGGAGAGGTGGAACCTCATAGCGAGGGAAACCATATGTTGAGCAGAGAGGGCAACATAATGAGAAGAGAGGAGATTATGCTGATAACAACACTTTTCCTCGTACTAGAGGCAGAGGAAGAGGAAGAGGTGGAGTAATCACATGCTTCACATGTGGGAAGAATGGGCACAAGTCTTACGAGTGTCCAGAGAAAAAGAAGGACATTGGAGAAGCTCACATCACCGAGGCATAGAACCGGGATGTTGAGGCAGAAGACGTTGAAGGCGGAAGGTCGCTCATGATGCGTAAAGTCCTTTTGACACCCGAGAAGGAGATGGAAAGTTCAGTCCAAAGGACCAGACTTTTCAGGACTGCTTGCAAGACCAAGGACATGGTGTGCAAGGTCATTGTGGACAGTGGTAGCACGGATAATCTCATATCTATAGATATGGTAGAGAAGCTGGAGCTGGAGACGACTGATCATCCAAGCCCATACAGAGTTTTGTGGCTACAGAAAAGACACCAGGTAATTGTCACTAAACAATGCTTGGTTGAATTCAAGATAGGAAGGTATAATGATACGATCTTATGTGATGTTATTCCCATGGATGTTTTTCATCTATTGTTGGGTAGACCATGGAAATATGAAAGAAATGTGATTCGTGATGGGAGAATGAACACATACACCCTAGAGAAGAATGGGCAGACACACATGTTGCCTCCAATTAAGGATAAGGAGGTGAATCCGGAAGTGAGTAACACAGTACTTCTCATGAGTGGGAAGGAAATTTTTACATAGGTTAAGAAGAAGGAAGATCCACAGTTCTTTGTGGTCAGGAAACCGAGGATTGTTCTGACTAACACAAGAGTGGATGATTTACCAGATGAAGTTTAGGAACTGCTGGAAGAGTTCGCTGACATCAGAGTGGACGAATTACCTCGTTCGTTGCCATCGATCAGGATTGTGAGTCATCATATTGATATCATACCAGGAGCTAGTTTTCCGAAAAAAGCCGTGTACAGATTGACACCGCAAGAGAATGAAGAGGTTAAAAGGCAGGTCCAGGAGTTATTGGACAAAGGTTTAGTCAGGGAAATCTTGAGTCCGTGTGTTGTTCCAATAGTACTCAGTCCGAAGAAAGACGGAGGCTGGAGGATGTGTACTGACTCAAGGGCGATAAATAAGATAACCATCAGGTACATATTTCCATTGCTGAGGATGGATGATCTAATGGATTTCTTAAGTGGAGCAAAATACTTTTAAAAGATTGATTTGAAAAGCGAATATCACCAGATTCGCATGAGAGAGGGTGATAAATGGAAGACAACATTCAAAACAAACAAGGGTTTGTATGAATGGCTTGTTATGCCATTTGGCTTAACAAATGCGCCAAGTACCTTCATGAGGTTGATGAACGAATTCCTGCGGGAGTTCATCGAAAAATTTGTCATTGTGTATTTGGATGACATAATGGTTTATAGTAAATCAGTGGCAGAACACTTGAAGCATTTGGCTATAGTGATGCAGAGACTACAGCAGGAGAAGTTGTTGATAAATATGAAGAAATCCTCGTTCATGAAGACAGAGCTCACTTACTTGGGGTTTGTTATTTCAGCAAATGAGTTGAGGATGGATCCATATAAGGTGGAGGTAATCAAGAATTGGCCATCACTGGGGAATATCTTTGAGGTGAGAAGTTTTCACGGATTGACTAGTTTCTACCGAAAGTTCATCAGGAATTTCATTGGAATTAGCACAGCAATGATGGATACAGTGAAGAAGTGGCATAAATATTTTCACTGGATAGCAGAGGCTGAGAAAAGTTTTAATTTGTTGAAGAGGAAGATCACAGAAGAACCAGTGTTGGCTTTGCCGGATTTCCTGAAGACATTTCAGGTGAAATGTGATGCAAGTGGATTTGCAATTGGGGCAGTCTTGAGTCAAGAAGACAGGCCAATCGCATACTTCAGTGAGAAGTTGAATGAAGCAAAATTGAAGTACTCCACATATGATAAGTAATTTTATGCCATCATCCAGGCATTGAAAAAGTGGAGGCATTACTTGATCCTGAGAGAGTTTGTATTGTACAGTGACAATCATGCACTACAGTTTGTGACTCAACAGGAGAAGTTGAATCAGAAACATGTCAAATGGGTTGAGTATATGCAGAATTTCAATTTTGTGATAAAGCATATTTCTGGTACTACTAACAAAGTTGTTGATGCTTTGAGCAGGAAGTGTTTGCTGTTGTAGGAGTTTTGAGTCAAGACGTTAGGTTTTGATGATCTCAGGGACATGTACGTTGATGATCAAGATTTCAGGGAAGCGTATGAAGCAGCTGAGAATCCAGTTCTCAGAGATAGAAGCCCTTGGATAGACTACATGATCCAGGAAGGATTGTTGTTCAGAGGCAATCAACTGTGTATTCCAAAATGCTCCATGAGGGAGAACATGTTAAAGGAGAAACATAGTGGAGGATTGGTAGGACATTTCGGTCATGAAAAAACATTTGTGAAGCTGAATGAGTCATATTTTTGGCTAGGTATGCGAGAATATGTCAAGAGATTCGTTGAAAGATGTCGAATTTCCAGCATTCAAAGGGAAGGAAGCAGAATGCAAGATTTTATCAACCATTTCCCATACCAGGGAGGTCGTGGGATGCGATTAGCATGGATTTTGTATTGGGGTTTCCAAGGACACAAAGAAGTGTAGATTCAATCTTTGTGGTGGTGGATAGATTTTCCAAGATGGCACACTTTATTCCGTGTCAGAAGACCAGTGATGCAACTCATATTTCTAACCTATTTTTCAGAGAGGTCATTCGACTTCATGGGTTGCCAAGGAGTATTGTTTCAAACAAAGATACTAAATTCATAGGTAATTTTTGGAGGAACTTATGGAAGTAGATGGGAACTAACTTGGAATTTAGTTCAGTTTACCATCCTCAGACGGATGGACAGACAGAGGTGGTGAACATAAGTCTAGGAGACTTGCTGAGAAGCTTGGTGACAAAGCACCATAGCCAATGGGATAACATATTACCACAGGCAGAGTTTGCGTATAACGACTTAGTAAATCGGAGCACAGGCCAGAGTCCATTTCAGATTGTATATGGTATGCAGCCGAGAGGAATTTCTGAACTGAGGGATTCAGAACAGACTGCGACTAGGAGTGCTAGTGCAGAAGAATTCGCCGAGGCGATGAAAGAACTTCACAACCAGGTGAAACAACGAATGATGAAATCAAGTTAGGAGTATAAGCGCAGAGAAGATCAGCATCGGAGACAACTTCAGTTTGAAGTTGGTGATCTGGTTCTGGCACATTTGAGAAAGGAAAGGTTCCCGAGAGGAACATACAATAAGCTGAAGATGAAGAAAATCGGGCCATGTAAGGTCTTGAAGAAATTTGGGGACAATGCTTATGAGATTGAATTACCCGATGGGATCATAATTTCTACGATATTCAATGTCTTAGATTTGTACCCATATAAGGCTGGAGAAGTAAAGACTGGAACTAAGCAGCCAGTGATCCAGTGGATGAAACAATTACCAGTTGCAGAGAAGCCACAGATGGAGTGCATACTGGATAAGAGAGTGAGTAAGAGGACCAGGCGAAAGAAATACTTTGAGTATCTGGTCAAGTGGAAGAATCATCCAGTTGAAGATGCCAGCTAGGAGACTGAAGTGGAGATACAAAGGCATGGATAGACCATGCAAGAGCTCATGGACAGGATCCCATGAATGTTTTCAAGCGAGGGAGTATGATGCAGGAGCATCTCCCACATCAAGCGAGCCAGCACAGAAGCAGAGGACAGTTGGATAAGCCAGCACAAATTTTTGAAAACACCTTGGAACTGTTGTACGGACATTAATGTGGAAATTTAATAAAGCGCACTTTGTATATTGTAATCAGACCTTGAGCCTTTAAGCTCTCGTCCTTAGTAGATAGACAACATTTAAAATAGTTAATGTAAAGTAGATAGAATTTAATTCTAGACTAGACAACTGTAGAGCGCAGGAGGGAAACGGGATATAGACACCCTCATTGTGCATTGTAACATTATGATGAAGCAACATTGTTGAATTCTGGAGAATTAGAGCATGAGCATGCAGAGAGCTGTGTAAGAACACCCATGTACAGATACTTGAATTAATAGAAGAGATTGATTCAAATTCATGGTTTTGTGTCTGTTCTTTGTGTATTGATGTTGATATGCTCATGAATATTGCTTCCAGTTATACATTCGCTTTTATATGTTGTGTATATGATTTCATGTTTCAGTTGAAGTCTAAAAGGGTGATGGAATGAGTTTCAATTTTTTCTCTATTTGATCCAGTGAATTCCTGCAAGGAGTGCAGTTGAAGTGTCCACAAGGAGTGTGTTGACAGAGGGTTCAGGTAGAGATAGCTTTGTTCTCATTCATCCCAAAGGTGCAGTTGGGCATAGGAGCCATGCAAGGAGTGCACAGGCCGGGAAAAAGTCTCAGGGTTGTGAACCTGAGTGAAGCATCGAAGGACTTTTGCTGCAGGTGTGCACAGAGTCGAGGAACTTCAACATTTCGACATGATTGAAGACTTGCCGCAAGGAGTGCGTGCAAGAGTTTCTTTCTGAGAAATTGAAGTCGTAGTAAAATATCATGAGAGATAGGCTTTCGAATTCGTTGAAGGATAAAACAGGGGAGCTGGGACTAAAATTTCGTAGGAGGCGTCACAGGTTTGCGAGCAAGTGAATGAGTTCTATGGAGAGGAACACTTAGTCGTTTCACAGGTTTCATAGGGAAAGATAGACGGTCGGTATTCTCCGAGAAGAATTCGCGACATTCCGTGAGTTGTTAGATCTCATAGAGGTGCAGGGGAGATACAGTGAAGTATTTCAGAAGGTTAAATCTCAGGAGGGACAGAGCCGTTGATCCAAGCCAGCCATGGCCGTTGGATTATTCGTGAAATCACCTATTGGGATTTCGTAAGAGAAGAGTCGGAAATTGGGTAACGGGAATCGTGAAATCGCAATAAGTGATATCCTGACGGTTATGTAAACAAGTGTGGGACCATAGGAGTGGGTGACGTGGACAGGTGACACGAGCTATCAGAGTTTTGTGGCGAGAAGGCCCGAAACATTGACATTAGGAGTCACGATACTGCGAACCCCGAAATGTCGATGGAGTGAAGCGGCGATTGAATAGTCAATCTGCACGTGTGTCGGAGTTTCGGCGCATTGAAACTCAGAGTCAGGGAATCGAGTTGCTCGACACTGCGAGTGCCAAACTCGTGATAGGAGAAGTCCCGACAGGGTAAAGGAGGGGTCAGCATTGACTCATATCTGGTCTCAGGGATTCGAGAGCCCTACGCTCGACCACTGACCTCACGAAGTGACAAGTTCCAATTCCCCGATAAGTAAAGAGAGGGGGATAGCGCGAGGAGAGATATGTGGGTGCAAATTTCCTGATAGGGAAATAGAAGAACCTTGGTGTTCTTCGGGCCGAGGGAAGAGGAGATCCTGTGAGCGAGCGTGCCTGTGGGCACGTGCTGCGTCAACTTTCCTGACAATAAACATGTTATGGTTCTCATGGTGTGCCCACTTGCATTCATGACTGCATTATTACAAAGAGAAATAATGAGGAATAACACTGAAAGAAAACCTATTCCTAAACCTACTCTAACTACTAAACAAATTAGAGTACTACATGAAGTCATGTTTCTAATGTACCCATCGGAGTTACTCCAATCCTGCAATGGAAACAAAATCAAACATTACTAACAAGAATGTTAATATATCAAAAAATGACACAAATATATCCCACTTACCTTCATAATCATTATTTAGAAACAAAGTAAGCATGATCTTACCATTCCCTAAAAAATTCTTGATGTATGAATCCTCCAGCCATTGTGCAATCTTTTCGTGATAAGGGTCATAATGGTATGGGCGAGTGTATGTGATTTTGAAAAAATTGTCAAGATTACGAGGAAATGAAATAACCATCAGCCAAGGCTAAAATGCCGCATCCTCCTGACAATTCTCTAAGTGTCCATTTATTTCTTCACATGGAGGATCTAAAAGAAATATGTCACGCTTATTTCCAAGATACTTATGTAAAAAGAAAGAAAGCATAACTTTATCTTTATTATGAAATTTTTTTATATATGAATATTCAAGCCATCCTAAGATACTGTCACAAAAATGAGGATGCAGATCATGACTTGGATGAAACAAATATATCAATGGGGAACTCATTATAAGAGGATTTGTGCCATCAATCAGATCATTGGCTTGAATGTTTCCTTTGATGAGATTGATCATTTCAAAATGTGAAGCATAAACATTAAGATTTGAGCTAATCAAAGAACGAATATGCAACGTAGAATGTTTGATCTCCATAAGATATAGTGAACTGTCTTTTTCAACAATAAACTATGTAAAATCATCTCGCAACATGTCCTTTTCCCATGTGAGTGAGGAAAGTGAAAGAGCGTCAGATCCGACTTTATCAATGTTAGGTTTGGAATTAATTTCACCAAAATTTAGAATATTGAAAGGATATGATTGTGGCGGA
>ML816476.1:85492-115703 GCA_009831015.1 Picea engelmannii
TTTGGATAATAGGGGAGAGAGGTTGGGCCTTCTTACCTCTGTGGTTGTCTGTTACCTCGTCAGCAGGCTTCTCTGCTCTGGTGGATGACTCAGGAACATCAGGTGTTGTTGCCCTCTTGTCTGATCTCAGGTTATACCTGCCTTGGCCACCACCAGCTTTGTCTCCCTTTCTTAGTTCATTTAGCTGACTGCTCATGAGGGATTCCTCATATGCTGACTTAGTTAAGTGGGGGAACGGAGGAGCGACTTCTACAGAGTGGATTTTAGGCTCAGGCTCGTCTGTTTCTCTTTCTTCTTCATCAGCTACAAAATTGTTCTGGAAGGGGGTCTGAATCCTTTGGTCATCTCTGTCCCTTTCCTTCTCTTTGTGCATAGTTGGAGAAGAAAAATTGTTTGGCCTTCTGAAACCTCCTCTGTTCTCGGTGTTCTGAGGGCCCTTGTTCATTTGTTTTCTTTCCGTTTTTAATCTCTCCATCTCTTCTTTCAGAATGTTCACCAGCTGGGCTAGCTCATTTACTTAAGGGTGGGGAAATGATGGGCCGGAGATGTTGGAGCCAGAAACTGAGGCTTCTGACTTTCCTTTTCTTCTGTCCAAGTCGGCCTTGTTCCTCAGTCTGTCGGCTGCTAATATATTATATTCCACCTCTATAGCTGCATCTTGCATCTGAGCTAAAGAGGTGGCTCTCCTTTCTCTTAACACGAGATAGAAGTCGAGGTCAAATGCACTAGCATATGAAATTTGAGCAGAGGCTTCGGAAGGCTTTATCTCTGTAGGAATATTGTTATACATCTTATTGAATATTTTGGAGAAGTCAGAGACTGACTCCCCTTCCTGCTTCTTCAGAGACCCAAACTCAGTCATGTAATAAATGTAATCTTTCCTATCTCCCCACTGCCTCAAGAAAACATTATCCAGGGCTTCAATACCCGCAATAGATCCAGGGGCCAGTCCCCTGAACCACTTCCTCACCTCACCATCCAAGCTCTGGACGAAAACTCTCATCCAGACATATTCATTTTCAATATTGAGGTTATCAACATAACTGTAAAAAGAAGCTAAGTTCTCTTCAGCAGTTATATCTCCTTCCCCAGTGAACTTGGGCATATATTTCAAGTAGTCTCTAGCAGGGAGAGGATTCAAAGGCTGGGGAAGAATCAAAGGATCATATCTAGCAGTGACTATAGCATCCATTCTGTTCTGTGGGGGATTAGCACTAGCCATAGGGACGTTGAGTGGAGGAGAACTCGGAGGAGATGGAGTGTGAACAGGTGAGGCTGGAAAAGAGGTCCTCACAGGAGATGACGGGGAAAACAGAGAGAAGTCCAAGGGGCTTGAGTGTACAAGTGTCTCTCTCTGTGCAGCAGTAGTAATTAAAGGAGGAGTGGTGAAACCTCTTGAGGGGGGAGTGACAAGGATCTCTCCCTCTGATACTAGACCAGGAGGAGAAAACTTAGCAGGAACACTCCCAAAGTTCAGAAAACGGGAGACTTCAGAGGAAGTATGACTAGGAAGCTGAGAATAATAAAATGGAGTTTTCACAAAAGGGGATGGCGTATTACCTTTTTCAGCGATGGAAACTCCTTTTACAGAGCTCTTTCCCTTTCTGCGCATAGCTTCTAAATCTGCTTCTGGTGTGGCCAAAGGCAAGTGTGGATTAGACCTCATGTGTCTACCTCTCGAAGCCACAGTTAATAGAACAGGTTCTCCCCAACGGAGTCGTCACAGTGGAGTCGCCAGGTGCACAGTAGCAATCTTCAAGTTCTGATATCTGATGCACCTTCAGAAACCAGTTGATCTTTGTCGTTCAAATCCGGGGAAAATATTCAACTTCGTCCCCGGCAACGGCGCCAGAAATGTTGGCGGTCGGAAGTCACTCCTGGATTGCTAGCAGGAGAAGAGCCCGACGCCCATCAGTTTAATGTCACAATTTGTTTAAGGGTGATCAAATGGAGGAAGACTCGGAACAACATCGTGTCAACTTAGAAACTAGACCAGGCATGCATGAAAGAGTGAGGTCTTGATAAACTCCAAACAGTGGGTCGTCGTAAAAGGGTGAGTAGGTGGAAGACTTACGCAAGGAGGGTGCAAAGGTCTATCACAGACATCCGGTTTGCAACAGACTGAAGAAGAATGCATTCGAACACAAAATCCTTTCACATTCAAATACAAATACCAGAAAACACAACAATGTCATGACAAATCCTTTATCATAACAAGATTGCTAAGTTCGCGTGAATCCTTCAACTGCGAACTCTCCGGCATGAGATGAAACTAGATGGAAAGAAAAGAAGAACTGTTTGTTATAAACCAAGAAGTCTCAAACACAGAGGCATAACCAGGAAACAAGAGTATTGCTAAAACTTTACAGTTGGGAGCTTATCTCTACCATCGATAGATACAAAAATGGCAAAAATGCCTACATATACTCAAAACAACAATAGCAGCGGAACCAAGAAAATGCATTGAAAGCTTTGCATCTGCATGGCTTCTGACAGTCAACATCTGAAAGATCGTGCAACTTATGTCAGACACAATCTTAATTGTTTGATAGTTCCAACGGTGAATCGACGTGCCTTAAATTCATGGCCATGCTCTCCCATTAAGGCGGAGGCGATATCTAACCACCACCAACTGCTTCAATAAATGCTTCTTGGGATTGAGGACGGCCCAACCAACTCAGCTTCTCGGGATGGGGAAGACTTCTCGCACTGCCACCTAGAAAAACTGAATAGCTTGAGGGACGGGCATGGAGGCCAGCGTGGATGACACGGTGCATGAGGATGGTGGTGCCGGGCTATAAGGGGGTGGAAGACATGACGAGATGATTGACGGAGGAGGACATCAGGTGAAAGGGAGGAAGACGGGAGGAATGAATTCGCCTACGGGTGAGAGGCTGACATGGACAGGAGTGGGACACGTGGAAAGGGACGAGTGGGTGGTGAGAAGAAGGTAAGACCACGCGGACCAGAGAGGAGGAGGTGAATGGATGACACACGACAGCAGGGGAAAGGGGGAAGGGAAGATGAAATGACGGGAGGAGGGCCCACACTGGTTAAGCACCGAGCAGCTGAGAAGGGCGGGGCTACACGAGCGCCATTGATCCGGGCGCCTCGATCGTGGCTGTCGGAAAGCTGCATATGGGATTCCGGACCCCCCCCCTCTGCTTAAAGGTAGAAAGGCGGGGGGGGTATGGAATGGTCTTCATCACCGTTGATCCGAGTGTGCTGATATGGACCGTCGAAGAGGTGCGCCCCCGATTCCAGACCCTCCCACCCTGGCTTAAAGGTAGAAAGGCAAGGGGGGTCCTGAATCCAACGCGCGTCGTTGATCCGGGCACGCGAATCTGGACCGCTCGGACTTGCTCGTTGCTTACCATGGGCGCATTATCGCCCAAAACATAGGACAAATGGGTTTTTAACCCCTTCTTTTGCTATCTAATCCCCTCTACAAGAAATATCGCTAACAGATACCATTTTCGATAATTTCATGGCCGAGACTTCAGCGATCACCAATCTAGAACAATAGTCTCAGATCGTAGCATATGTGCAACCAGCAGCTTCTACACAATGGTCTCATGCACCCGATAAAAATAAAATTTGGTCTCTTTATTTTGACTGGTCAAAGTCCAAAGAAGGAGCAGGTGAAGGCTGCGTCATTATTGATCTGGCAGGTAGAAAAACCTTGATTGCATGTAGGATAGAATTTGAATGTACTAATAACACAACATAATATGAGGCTTTACTGCAAGGCCTCAGGAAAGCTTTAGATATGAACATTCAAAATTTGACTGTCTCTGGCGATTCCGAAATCGTGGTTAGACAGGTAAGAGATTCTATCCACTGTCTGTCTCCGCATCTTAAAAGCTACCAATCCAAGGTATGGAATTTAATGAATAAGTTTTCTTCTTTCAATATAAGTTCTATTCCTAGATTGAATAATTCTAAAGCTTATCTATTAGCTAACGTAGCTTCCAAATTCTTTCCTGCAGAAGGCTTGTCCCCGAATGCATTCTCCGTCGAACTATTGTTTGGGCCATCTGTTCCCGACAACATCACGAATTTGAGAGTCTTCGACGATGATCAATAGATCATTAACTTCTTGCATATGGAAGAAACTTTCCAAGGTGCGGTGATTGACGAATGCACTCATGATGACAATTTGCGCGATTTCACGGTAATACCAGATCCGAGGTCTCCTGAATCTTCATCGGACATGGTAAATTCGATCCCTAAATCTGTAGTTAGATTAGAGAAATTTTACGATCTTCAAGATAAATTCAAAAAATCGGTCAACTGTAAAACCAATAGTTCCTCGTTATCATATGAAAAAGTAAAATTGGGAACTGATCACAATCCACAGTGAATTAATTTAGGGATGGGGTGTTCTGAACAAGAAAAAGCCGCATTTATTAAATTGTTTAAGGAATTTAAAGATGTTTTTGAGTGGACGTATGATGACCTTAAAACTTTTGACCCTAATATCATACAACATGTCATTCCTATGAAACCCCAAACCTTGCCCTTTCAACAAAAATTAAGAAAAATGCACCCTAAGCTCGAACCGACTGTTAGAAAAGAATTGAATAAACTCCTAAATGCTAAGATAATTTTCCCAGTTAGGCACACACAATGGGTTTCTAACCTTGTCCCTGTCCGGAAGAAAAGTGGGGAAATCCGACTATGCGTCGATTTTCGAAACCTTAATAGAGCGTCGGATAAAGACAACTACCCTGTCCCACCCATGGAACAGATCCTCCAACAGGTATCTGGTTCTGAAAGACTTTCCTTATTGGATGGTTTTTTAGGGTACAACCAAGTCCTGATGTCTCCTCCAGACCAAATTAAAACTACCTTCCACACTCCATGGGGCACCTACGCTTACAGGAAAATGCCCTTTGGAATGATTAATGCCGGTGCCACTTTCCAAAGAGCGATGGACATCGCTTTCCGAGGCTTAATCAATCAATCTGTCGTAGTTTACTTAGATGATGTTACTGTATTTTCAAAAAACAAAACCAATCATTTGGCTCATTTAAGAGCCATTCTACAACGATGTCGTAAATACGACATTTCCTTAAATCCTAAAAAATATATCTTCGCAGTAGAACAAGGTAAACTCTTAGGATTTATTGTGTCAAGCAAAGGGATGATTATCGACCCTGAAAGGATGCAAGTCATCTCGAAACTTCCCCCTCCCTCATCCAAAAAGTCCATGCAGTCTTTCTTAGGCCAGATAAACTTCGTCAGGAGATTCGTTCCCAGTTTCTCTAAGATGGTGAGACCTTTACAGAATTTAATTAAGAAAGACACACAATATCACTGGGGACCCTTAGAAAATCAATATTTTAATTCAATAAAAAAGGCCATAATAGACGCTCCTTCTCTCATGAGCCCCGACTTTTTGCAAGCCTTCACACTCTACACTTTTGCTTCTGACCTCTCCTACACTATCGTCCTAACTCAAAAGAATGTTGAAAACAATGAAGTACCCATTGCCTTTATGAGCTCTTCTTTCAAAGGTGCGAAACTTAATTACCCAGTGGTAGATCAGAAAGCCTACACTGTTTTCAAAGCAGTCAAGCACTTCCGATCTTATCTTTTGAAATCCAGGACCAAAGTTATCGTCCCTTACCCAGCCATCAGGAATCTGTTAGTGTAGAAAGAACTAGGCAAAAAGAGAGCAAACTGGGTCACTTCCTTACAGGAGTATGACATAGAAATCACCCCAGCTCAAATAGTGAGAGGCCAAGGGCTGTACATGTTAGTTGCTGATTCAAAAGTAGAACAACAAGAAGAAAATGATATGTCAAACCTAGGACAACACAATCAAAATGCAATCTGCTGTGCACAAAACTCTGTCAGTCCATGGTATGACGATATAAAATTCTGTCTTGAACATGGGTCAACCCCCCGTCACCTGGATCCCACTAAAAGAAGAGCGTTAAGATTAAAATATGTCTCATTTCATTTGATTAATGGTATTCTGTTTCGTCAAAATTTTGATGGAGTACTAATGCGCTGTCTTGAGAAAGATGAAGCAGAAAAAGCCTTACTAGAATTGCATGCAGGAGAAGCTGGTGGGCATTTTGGTGGTGACACCATTGCCCATAAAGTTTTGAGAGCCGGTTATTACTGGCCCACACTTTTTAGAGATGCCCATGCCTTGTGTCGCAAGTGTATTATTTGTCAAAAAGCATCAGGGAAGATACAGAAACCAGCCTTTCCTTTGCAACCCGTTTCAGTATACTCCCCTTTTCAACAGTGGGGCCTTGATATTATAGGTCCAATCAATCCGCCGTCCTCATAGCAGCATAATTTTATCATAACAACCACAGATTACTTTACCAGGTTGTCTGAATCTCCCGCATTAAGAACTGTGAATACCAATCAGGTAGTTGCCTTTTTAAATTCGAATATTATTACTCGTTTTGGTATCCCAGACTATTTAGTATTCGATAACGCTTCTTATTTTTCGTCTCTTGAAATGAGTCAGTTTGCTCTAGAAAAATGAATTAAATTGAAGTATTATGCCAGCTACTACCCTCAGGGAAATGGATTGGCAGAATCAACAAATAAAAATCTGATTAAAATCATCAAGAGAATGGTATCTGAGAATCACAAAAAATGGCATAATGCACTGTTAAACACAATATGGGATGATAGGGTAACACCAAATACTGTTGTAGGTAAATCTCCCTTCTTTTTCGTCTATGGCAGAGAAGCAATTCTGCCACCACACATTCTTCTTCCCTCACTACATCTATCACAAAAAATACAAGAGGAAGATTGTCCCCCTTTGGAGAACCGAATTAACGCTTTAATGAAACTAGAAGAGGTAAGAGCTCAAGCTAAACATAAGTTAGATCAACATCAACTAGTGGTCAAAAGATGGTTTGATTCTAACTCTGCCTCTGATAGGAACTTTGAAGTAGGTGACCTTGTCTTGAAATGGGACAAACCGCATGAGGGAAAGGGAGAACACATGAAATTTCAGAACTTATGGCTTGGACCGTTTTTAATTGCTGAGAAATTGGGTCCCAACTCTTTTCGATTACAGAATCTAGATGGATAGCTAGACACCTATCCGGTGAATGGCCAAGCTCTGAATTTTTCTTTCACTTGATGACAACCCTTTGTATATTGTGTAAATATTTTTCTTTTGTTTTCTTTTTTTTTTCTGTTTTGGTTTGTATTTTTCCCCTTGCGCTTATCAGTTTGTGTTTTTTGAAATACACATACCTGCATTTTGGACTGTTCAGACAAAGAAAACAGAAAATTCTTTCATTGAAATGACTGCTGAAAAATTGTCTAAACATCTATTATAATAAACTTCTGAAATTTACATCTGTGTTGAGAAAAAACTGTTGTTTGAAAGAAGTTAACTGATTTCGATCTGTGAGTAAAGCCTGTCACGATCATCCATTATCTTTTTATGCTATCCTTGTTCCTTAAAGGAATGACTCAGAAGATGTCTCCCTACCTTAGAAGGTTGGTTTTGTAAACAAACCATCTCTGAATCTTAATGAAGGACAGTTTTAAAAAAAAAAATCTTTCAAGGTCTGTAAAAAATATGTCAAAATATCATAATTTTCAGCGTCACCCCGCTCAATTATACATCTTTAAAAACTAAATAAATCATTAAAAGAGCTATGGGAAGTGCTTGTAAACCCATCGGGATGCTGAACAGGTCTACTGGCAGCGGGTAAATGCATGCATGATGCCAAAACAACTTCGCCGAGGTATTGAACAGGCCTGCTGACAGCGAAGCAATGTTGGGTGTATGAAAATTCGTAAGTATGAAATCTCTTGACCTTTAAAAGTCCTTTATTTTGATATAGGAACTTCTTGGCAGGATACAGATATCAGAGTGGGTTAAATGGCAACCCTATCGAGGATATGGATGCCTGCTGGCAGCAGTAGCTCTGTCAACAGTATTGGAGATTTTATCTTTAATATCGTGGCTCACTTGTCTTAATATTGTTATTAGTTTTCATCCTTTAAGTACTACTGGAATATTTGATTAATGACGATGTTTAAACAATTTTCTGGTTGTTTTTGAGTTAGAATTATTCTCTTTATCATAATTTGAATTTGTTCTTTTGGCAGAGATAATTGCTTCTACCAGTGTGTCGCCATTATTGGCAGCCATTTCACATTTTTATCCTATCTTTATGAGCTTCCTACACAAGTGTTTTGGAACCCTTGATTCTCATCGCAATCTTTTGAATAAAACAACACTATTATCTTGTGCATTTGCACACATGCCTTTTGTTCTCGTTTTCATGACTGCAAGCATGAAAAATTTGATTTTGAAGTCACGTCAATGGCATTAAAATCGTCACTGGATTATGATGGTTACTCTTGTTTATGTGTTCATTGCATTTCCAATTCAATTATGGTCACACAGTTGGCAAGACACCAAAACCTTTACTCATTTGGCATTTTTTTGTTGTTGTTAATATGACTTCATTTTTATAAGACTGTGATGGTATTCTAATGATTGTGATTGAAGTCCTTGATTCAATGGTGGTTTGATGTTCTATTGCTTTTGATTGAATTCAATGGTTTCATAACAACGCATTAACAAGGTGATTAGACCCTTAATTCAATGGTTTCATACAAAGCATATGTTTTATGATTGAATCCTTGGTGCTATATTCGAAACATTGTTTTGATTTTAAACCATGCAAACACTATTACTTGTGCAAATATTTGGGTCGACTTACCATAGTTTTCATTATTTGTTTGAATGGCATTGTTTTTAACACACACCAATAGTGAATCACCATAGCGTCATCGATTGTACATTCGATATGAATGTTCTGCATGATTTGTTTCATTCCATCACCCTCACACACTTAGGCATTAATGCCTGCCTCCTATCCCGGGTTACCTTTGTTAGTTTTGGGGAAATCCCTTAGCTTGCGGTCCTGTGAATACCCTGTCCAAACCCTTGTCCATTTACCCAGCTCACTGTGTGCTCTCTCCTATGGCACCTGTGGTGCGCATAGAACCTAATGGTAGCCAAACACTCCTTCTATTTGACAATGCTCATGAAGACCTGGAGAATAGTGGCTGGCTAGTTTTTATCCAAAAATTTGAAGGTTTCAACCTTTCGGTAGCCCAACCGTTTTCCCTCACCTTCGATGGATGCAGGGCTAAGGTCGGGGATATCCAAATTGAGCTAAATGAGGAATTCCTTAGCTCAACTATAGGCTTACCAGCTAAAGGAGAGAGGTGGTTTAAGAACTCAAAAGTAGATGAGGTGTCATGGCCACTCCTATTCACATCGAGGAAGGTTGTTAGTTGTGATAGAGGTATGCATGTCACCGCCCTCAAGCCCAGGTGGCATGATCTATTGGCAATTATTAAGCAATTTGTGACTTTTGAAGGTCGTTACGGTTTGGTATTTCTTTATCATCTTAGGTTGTTGATGAATTTTATAGACTACCCTTTGAACATGCCGCACTATCTCCTACACAGTCTGTACAAGATGTCCAAATGATTTAAGCGTGAGAAGGCTGATAGCAGCCTTTTCCATCACTGCTTGATCAAAATCATTATCTTCCACCATTTAAGCCTTAGTGGTGACTGTTGGCAAGCCTTCCTACCAAGGAATGACTTTTCCACTCCTGAGTGTGTCAAAGTGGACAAGTTCGTGGTCACTAAAACTCTGGTTGGGCCAGCCATGACACCTCCTACCCTTCTATCCCCTGTCAAACCCTCGAACTTCCCCAACATTGACCTACCCGATACCATGGCCGACCTGTGTGCTAAAGACAATATTAAAACCATCAAGAGGCCTGTAAGGAATAAAGGAAAAGGTGATACTGGTGTCAACAGTAAGGGAAAGAAGAATGCACGATGGTTATCTAGATGTGCTCGGAACAAGCCCAAGCAAAACGTTGACCAGAAGCCAATAGTGTTGAGGGAGGACTCGGACTCTGAGATTGAACATTTCTTGACTGAGGACTACCCTTACTCTCATGGCCTCTATTCTATGGAACCTTATGACTATGTTTCCAACCTACCTCTGTGCTTCAAGAATAACCCTAACTTCTCGGGAATTAAGATTGGTAGTGAAACCCTTGGTAACTTGAACGAACCCTCACCTGTAATGCCAAGGCCAAATCAACCACCTTGCACTCAATGCAATTCTTGGCTTGAACGTTATTACACCGACGTTCCCCTGTTGCAATCTAAGATTAAATCATTGGAGGAACGAGTGACAGTGTTGTCAAAAGAAAGAGACAGGCTACAAGCCAACGAGAAGAAGCAAAAGACTATGAGTTCAATTGTCTTCAGAAATGTTGAGGCAGCTACAGCCTTCATCAACTCAATGTTATCCTGACTAAAACGTTATCCTACAGCCCATGTATGTATTTACACATCGATTTTTTGATTTGGTTAGCTGATTATGTTTGCCTTCAATTAGTTTTGTTCGTTTTAATAGATTCAAAAAGATTATGTTATTTTTGAATTACCAAAAATGATTTCGTTATGAATCATGTACATAATATTTGTTTGCTAAAATTGGACACAACTATGTTTTGATGGATACGATTTTATTTCTTTTCGAATTAGTATAACGATCGTGTCGGGCCTGAGTTAGTTCGATTCATTTCTATTTGGTTCGATTCTTTAACGATGTTGTATGCCTTGAATTAGCATAGTCGTTTGTATATGTGTTGAAGATTGGTTTGATATAGTTCTGTTAGTTTTGAATTAAAAAAAAAAAAATTGTATGTTTCAACGATGATTTTGTTAAGTTCTGAGTCGACATAAACTATTGTGTTTGTGTTGAATGAATACAAAAGATTTGTTTGATCGATTATAGTCTTTTTCGATTGGAATTGATTCAAAAAATGATTTCGTTGGTTTCGAATTATCAAAACGATTATGTCTGCTCCGAATTGGTAATAAAAGTTGTTTGACATATTGCATATACCCCTGTTACCATTCAGTTAATTAAACACGATTTCTGTCTGTTTCAAATTGGCATAAATATTTGGTTACTTCTGGCATAAACAATTTTCTTTGTGTTGAATTAGTAATTAAAGGTTTGTTTAATAGGTAGAATATATTTCTGTCATCGTTTAGATTGATTTAAAATGATTATGTTTGCAAATAAGACCAGCTACAGAATCGTGAGATTCTGTAGCTAGTCTTAGAATTTAGATTTTTGTTAATTTTATTAATAAAACATTATCTAAACTTGTGTATTCTTGTCCACCTATAGGTACCTATGAATTTCAATGACAAATTGGACATGCTGTGGCAGTTTAGAACATGTTTTTGTGATATAGTTTTGTTTTAAGTTGTTAGTCATAGGCAGAAATAGAGACTTGGGAGATTGTTCCCAGATTTTTTGTAAAATGTTTTTGATAATTCCCACAGGGATGTTTTACCCTGTGGCCTTTATAGACTCATTAATTTTTTTTAATGAACCCATCACTGTTGGGAGAAAAAAGACTATGGATTTATGATGATACAGACTCGAATGGAAGTGGATATTTTGTAACATCTTTAGCTTTCAATTTATCATACTTTCATTAAGGTTTCGTGCATTCTAATTTGTGATCAAGTCATTGACTACTTTAGATATCAAGACTTATTACAGGTTAATATGTCATAATTTAAATTCCGTCCATATCTTATGTATCTCATTTTTAGCACAACAATCACTCTGTTTCAATTTGATGAGTAAAGGTTTATATTTTTCGATCAAATGAATCGTTTTGTACAAGCCTTCACACAGGGATTTATCTAACTGTGATCATTTGTAAATTATAAGATTGTTTTCATTTTATGTCTTGTTTGTTCTAACATTTTTATTCAAAGAGCATTGCTGCTTCTTGTTTACGAGAAGCTTGTGGAGAATCTGGTGCAGGTTTTCTCCCACCGAACAGCTGAATTGAATATTGTTCACAGGACAAATAGGAAGCGTTACTTCAGGTTAGTTCGTTATTTGCAATTTAATAGTTAATAAATTCGATAATTCTCAATAATCTAGATAGATGTATAGTTCAGTTTTATAGTACAGATTGTTATTTTAATTGTTCAACTTTGATAGTTGTCATTTAATTTTTGTTTCATAAAAATTATAAAAATCTAAAAACAATAGCTTTGTTGTCATAGGACAACTCACAAATGATTTTTGCAGGTTTTCGATTTAAAATCTGTAATCTGTAAATACTGTACATTTTAGTTGAGATCTGATTCTGTTGATAACTAAACATTAAATTTCATAGAATTATTGTTGTATATTATTAGACAATAAATTCTATATATATATATATATTTCAGATCTCTTTATAGTTTTGTTTAAATTGTTGTTTTCATTTAGATTGGTTCCTTTAGTTTATTTTTCTTTCATTTTCTTAGGACTTAGATCGGCCAACGGAGCTTCTAAACCCGTCAGGGTGGATCATCCCAAATGGATTGGGTTATTTAGAAAACCCTAGACCAGATCCACTCCTCCAGTTGACGAGCGGTCATTTTCGCCCGTCAACAGTTCTGCAGTTCTGGGAACTTCCCTCACGGATTATGTAGTCCTGGGATTTACAGGTTCCTCTTCATACATTTCTTCAAGCTAGCATCTTCTTGATTTAATAAGTGTTGCTTCTTCATCAAAGGTCACGTCCCTGCTAATCTCAATATGGCGCTGACTAGGTATGTAGATTCTAAAGGCTTTGGATACTTCACAGTATCCCATTAATATTCCCTTCTTTCCGGAGGGTTCCAGTTTGTTTCTTTTCTCTTTCAGTACATGAATAAACACTGGACAGCCAAATATTTTGAGATGGATTACCTCTGGCTTCTTTCCAGTGAACAATTCTTCCAGGGTCTTGAACCCAAGTGTGCTATGGGATAATCGGTTTTGCATATAAACAACTTCCATCGTTCCTTCTGCCCATAAGCACGTAGGAATATCTTGATCTTCATAGCTTCCGGCATGGTTCTGTTCTTCTGTTTAGCTACACCATTTTGTTGGGGATCTTGATCCCAACATCTTTGCAGATATTCACAAACTCTTTTGAGGTATATTCTCTTCCATTATCTGACCAGAGTATCTTAATCTTCCTTACAGAAAGGTTTTCTATCAAGGCTTTGAATTCCTTGATCTTGTTGGACACTTCAAATATATCCAGGTCTTTTATGAGAATAATAATTAATGAATGATACATAGTATACATACCCATTAATGGTGGATGATGGCATTGGGCCACATACATCTGAATGAATGAGTTCTAGGACTCCTTCTGCCTTGTTGTCCCTCTACGGAAATGAGTTCTTGATGTTCTTCCCTTGTGCACATCCATTGCATATGCCTTCATGGTCACCTTTGAGTTCTGGTAAACCTGTGACCTCTTTGCATATGTATGGTAGCACCTTGTAGTTGAAGTGAGTTAATATTCAATTCCAATATTCTTCAATGACGTGGGTCATGATAGCTTCTGAGTGACCCTCTAGCTTATGTACACCATTTTCTTCATTTCCGATGACGATTGCTTCATTTACGGTCTCTCCTTTAGCACATTGCCTTCTGCAACCTTTGTTATAGCTTCCTCATGTGACCTGGAGAAAGGTCAATAAAACAACAAGAAAGAATAATATCCTTCTTGATAATATAAAGCAGTAGCACGAATAATCATCACAATAGCTCCTTTAGAGCTATCACTTATAATTTATCTGAAGCAAAGATCAAAGGTAAGAAATACAATATGAATGAGGTCAACACTCTCATAGTGTTGTGACCAAGCATTCTTCCATGGCAACCTGGAACTAACACACGAGGTTTCTCCTTGAGGAGGTGTTAGTTGTATCAGGCAAGGTATTTACCTTTATATGTTCACATTCGATCAGGTATAATACTTTACAAAGACTGTTGTCTCAACTATAGTCATCAACTTGTCATGTGTACCTTTGAATCTTGATTAATCAAACCTGGAGCCTTGTATTCAAGAATGAGTGCTTTCTTTTCTTCCAGATCTCCTTCACTCAAGTGATGATTGCTTTCTTCAACCTATCTTCTGTGCTAAGACAATACGCTATCTTGACAAAAGGTTAGGTTAGAGGATAAGATCTATGATCGACTTTCAATCCTTCTAATAATTTGATCATAGCTTCAACATGAAACACTGATTAAGATAATGACATGAAAAATAGATGTGTATTAGAATAATCACACCTGGGTTGCATCATTCCTCTTGAATGTGTTGGATCTTGAGATCCTTCTAGATCTATGACAAGAGATCCCTTCTCCTGCAAATACTCTTTAGGGTTTAACCATTAAACATATGTAAGTACATACCTCTGATAGAATTTGCAGGTAGTGGCTCCATCTGGTAGCARCGGTAATCATTGCCAACTCTTGAGAAAATTTCAAGGGTGATTGCAACTGGTTCTATGGMTGCAACTGCAAATGGTTCTGAGACTGCAACTGCAACTGCAACTTAGGGTTTTATGAGGAAACCCTAATTTTTCAAACTYCGAGTTTTGAAAATCTGATCTAGGGGATAGATGCGCTGAGCTGAGGCAAGTTAGCTGGTGCAATMAAAATTTCAAAAATACAACTTTTACCCCCTCAAACTTTATCTGCAGATTTCTGGACTGGTGCTTCTGGTTTTCTRGTACTTCTGGTACTYTGGTACTTCTAGTACTTCTGGTACTCTGGTTTTCTGGTACTTTGTGAAACTATGGTTTCACTTTTTKGGAGATCTAGCCACTRAAAATGTGCRCTCTAAGTGCCAAAATTATCCTTGGGGGAGAGCGCAGCTTTCTAGGTGGTTAGGGAGCTGAAAAGATTCACTTTTTCAAAACCCTAATTTTTGGGTACGGTAACAGTGACATTTTTCCTCTTGCGAAATATGCTTCCTTCAGGTTGGATCTGAAACCATGTTAATGTTTATGCCATTATTATAGTTATTTGCATTTCAATAGATAAGAGCATCATAAGAACAAGATCACTGAGAAATACACATTCACAAGAGACACATCATTTATCCTGGGAAACCCTCTAGGGGAAGAAAACCCGGCAAAAACTTCCTTATCATAAATAGCTTATACAATGTTCAAGAGATAACTCAAACCAATACAGATAGTCCTCCCCAAGAGATGTGCCACTCTTATTCTCCTCTCTCCAACTGGTAATTGCAGCTTACCTCATAAGATAATGAACAAGTGAGTTGTATGATAAAGTGAGGCACTGGCCTACTATATATACAAGACCGGCACATGTGAGAAGGTTTCATTGGCAGGGCCAACCTCTCACTCTAGGTGGGTAAACCCACCTTTAAATTAATTATGGGTCTCAATAATAATTGTTTGGGCCGACTTCTTATTCTGCCCATTATAATTGTTCGATGACCAATCTGCAAAAGGGGATTTGGTCCTAATACAATTACTGACATGATTAATCCACAATGGGGATTAATCTAATGAATAAAATAATAATAATAATAAGAATTCTCTTCGCAGTTACATTATTTCAACACTAGGTTCATGTATCAACCTCATGAGTCTCATTGGCGTGCAACTGAAAGAATTCTTAGATATGTAAGTGGTACAAATTGTTTTGGATTGTTTTATAATGCTACTAATGATTCCAATGTTGTCATACACAGATGCATATTGGGAAGGTTGCTTGGATGATCGAAAGATCACTTATGGATATGCTTTTCTCTTTGGACAAAATATTATTTCTTAGATCAGCAAAAAACAATCCATGATTTCTCTATCTACAGTTGAAGAAGAGTGTATTGAAACGTCATCAACAAGTACACAAGCCATTTGGATAGAAAGATTGTTTGAAGACTTGGGAATGAAAGCCAATAAGACAATCAAAGTTTATTGTGACAATCAAAGCACAATCTCCATGACAAAGAATCTTGTATTCCACAACAGGAGAAAACATATTGATATCTGACATCGCTTCATTCAAGATCTTGTAGAACAACAATTTATCTCTTTTGATTTTTTTCGATCTGAAGATCAACTTGCAGAAATTTTTACTAAATCTCTTCCAAAGGATAAATTAGAAAATCTTAGACTATTGCAGGGAATTAAAAAACTTGGCATCAAGGGGGAGATTTAAATAATCAATGCTTAATTTTTTGGAATTCCATCGACATCTAGACGTTTGATGAACTCCAAATGTAAACTATGAAACCGCTAAGTGTTTGATTTTCCTTGCCACATTTCCTGATGTACAGTTCCTCAACGAAAACATTTAGATCCTCATGTTGTTGGTGGGAATATATTAAACTCTGATCTGTGTTCTTATGTGAAAGTGTAGATGATAAAAGCTTAAGTTTTTAGCTATTTTATTCCATAGATGTGTTGTTATCTTATCAGAGTGCTGTAATTTTTCCTGTGAAACAGAGTTGTGTTCATAGTTTGAGTGTTGTAGAATATTTTAATGTAACAGAGTGTTGTTGAGCTGCCTTGTTTTTTAAAACAGAGTTGTGTTGAGTGTACTACACAATCTATAACTATTTTTTTACTATTTCGCACATTTGATCAAAAGTACAACAGAGTTTGTTTTTTGTTGTTGTAATTTCTTTTATAAAACATAGTATACCATGGCATTCATTTCATCTTTGTTGGGCAATATTCATGATTTTTATTATGTTTACTATTTATAACTGAGATTTATGGTTTGATTCCTTAAGAAATCATTAAATGCTTATATTCAGATCTTTCAAAAAGTGCATACGACTATACACAATGCTAGACATTTTTAATAGATAATGGAAATGATGGAAACTTAGGGAAAAATTAGAAATGTAGCAAGATAATTGCAATACCCACTTAGTGGAAACTGTAGATCTCTAATATGAATTAAATCAAATGATGGGAAATATAGAGTCGTTGAATTTCTTCACTATCACACAAAAATAAAATCTCACACCATGCAATCATTGAACAACAATTTAATATGCAGAAGAACAACATCAAACACAGAATGAATACAATGATTTTACACTAGAACCAAATGGGACAAAAAGCTTCGAATGGGGCTCAATGATTCATTCAACAATCTATGGTATTATTCTTTCTTCCTCCTTGGCCAAAAAAATACCCCATACAAAATGAGAGAGAATGAGGAAATAAGGAGAGCTACGTGGTAAGGGAATGACTCTTCACTTCCCATTCCTTAACCTTATCCTCTTTTATTTTTTCATTTCATTAAATTCTCAATTCATTTTTTCTTCACATTTTTCAATTTTTGTCTTATTTGACTTTACATTTGCTTATCTTTTAGATAGTTTACTTAACCTTCACAGATTGTCGGTTTTTCTTGCAGGTACTGAGTCTTACCCATTCATTTTGTTTGGATCCATTTCAAATCATGAATTTTAAATTTCATCTTGATCCTATCAAAGTTTCAAAAATATTACTGTTGAGGAGATAAACATATATTAGCTTTTTGGCATAATAATTTTAACTTTTGGAGGGAAGGTAGTTTTTGTAATATAACATTGTTATAGATTGTATTAGTGGCCCTTTTCTTTTACATCAACAATGACAACTACATGAGACATGGAAACATTGACGCTTGTTGAAATGGTGGTGGAAATTTCCTACATAACCACCTCATGAGCTACAAAGGTTAATGATCTCTCTGTTAACAATCCATCTCCTCAATGAACGAAACATGAGATGACTATTTACGATGGATCCCATGATCTAGAAGTGATTGAAAACTAGATTCTTGACATGGACACTTGCTTTGACTATTATCTAATTCCTAATGATGAGAAGGTTATGTTTTCCAAATTGAAGCTTATAGGGATTTCTAAGCTTTTGGTTGTAGAACACACAGTGAAAAAAAATCCACTCACCACTTGGATGGGGCTTATGGAAGCTCTTAGTCATGCATTCTATCCTTATAGCTAAAAACATGATATGAACATCAAGTGGATTCAGATGCATTGGGGTTTCAACATGCCTGTATAGGAGTACATCCATTTTTTCAATTAGTTGTGAATCATTCTTGGTGTTACTAATCCAATTGAGAATCTCGTCACGGAATTTAAAAGTGGATTGCAGGCACATTTGTATCATGAGATGAATTAGTAGGGACAATTATCAATTATTTGCTAGTACAAGGTCATCATCTCTTCCTTCTTGATATTCCTATCACCACAAAATTCATGAATATGTAAATGACATGTTGAGTTCATAATGAGTATATATTTGTAATGTCTTCAAGCTTTATCATTGACTGGTCTTGTGCCTTGAATATTCTAGGGTTTACCCTGAATACCACCCTTAGAATGAGGGGAAGTACTCAGGGGTTTTCCTTTGTCTATGTAATCTATAACACACACACACACACACACACACACACACACATAATGTGGTGGATACAACAAAACTTACACTAGAAATTCCACAAATAATAAATTAAATGAGGAAACTTCCCAAGACTACCAATGGGTATTTGGTGCTATGGGAAATATGAACATGTTGTAAAGAGGGTGAACACACCACTATTTTAAATAGTAGAAATAAATCACCAATAGTAATGGTAACTAGAGGCCAAGAAAAAAAAAAGAATGCAAATGCTAGTTAGGTGTATAATTTCTCACACACAATGATTTACTGATTAAATACACCATGAATAAACTAGCCTATAGAGTAGAGAAGTTATGGTGTTAGTCTGGGATGTGTTTGGTTCTCTGCCAACACACAATAATTTATAAAACATATTAATGGAAGGAACCCAGAACATATCAATTAATCAACCACTGAGTATTTAAAAGCACCATAGATAGATATTTTTTACTCTAGAAACCCACATGGGAAATACCAAGATTCATTGTGATTTGATTATTGTTCATGAAATTATTATGAAGGGGAGATATGTACTCTCAAATAATATTTTGATGCATTCTTACTCACTATAAATCTTTTACATATGGCTTTATCTCATGGACAATTTTTTTCTCATGTCTGGACAAGATCAATGACTTCTCATCCTTTGATTTTCAAGAAAATTGCCTCTTCGAGCTCTCCTCCACTACTACTACCCTTTTTTTTCCCAATATTCAATTCCCCCTTCTTTTTTGGCTTCCTTTTGATCAACCAAGAATTACCTTTAATAGAACTATCCTATAATTCCAACTATCAAGGTAATTCATTTCACCTTCTTATGATCTTTTAGCCTTTTGTGTTCAAGTTGATTGCTAATTTCAAACTTTTGCAAAATTTAAATTTACATAATTTGGATGAGGGGTTTAATTTGGATTCATTTCATAAAACACCTCACCATTGACAGGTTTTTTGCCCCCTAAAATATTTCAAATAAAAAATGCAATATGATGTGTGTTTTTCTAACTCTCTTAATGGCCTCTTGACACTTCATTAATTCAAGGATTATAATGCAACGGATTCCATTGAACTTTGAGTGTTCATAATCACCTTTTGAAATTCTTTGGATAGTTTGTATCACTTCCTGGACTATCTTCATAACCACGGGAATGTTGTGGCTAGCTCTTCACCTCTTCAATCTTTGGTATATTCCTATGATATTTCCTCTACATATCTTATTCATATCAATGCCAAAGCATTGTGGAATTATTGTTATAGATGAAGACATGTTTCAAGTCTTCTTCTCCCACATTTAAAGTGGTTATATGTGTGTGCTTGTCAACTTTTTTTCTTGACCCCCCCAAGTATTGGCGTAGTTCCAGGGGTCGAAACATCCCTTTGTGTGTCATCTTCCAACCTTCTACAAGTAGGTTGGATTAATGGTTTGTTTCCCACTCGTTTCTCTCCTCAAAGTGATACAACTTCTTCAAGGTCATGGATTCAACCACTATAATACCATATGATCCATAAATGAGGGACTTATGCCCCACATGTCTCACCAACATGGATCTCTATGGAAATAAAATAATTGGTTCTTTGTTGTCAATGCAATTGTAAGTGCAAATCCTCTTAGATACCAATCATCAACAAGAAAAAGAGGATGGCTCTATTTTAGAATCAATACTTTGCTTAGCTACTTCTTGTAATACCTATTCAATAGAAAGAGGCATACTCAACAAAGACAGCCCAAAGTTGAATCATTTATCTGTTTTATAACACATCCAAAACAAGATCTAGAAACAAAAGCTCCAATTAATATTTGCTAACGGAAGGGAAATTCTTCTCTTGAGATGTGCCTGCTCAACATTGGTATTTATTCAGATGCTTGTGACTCCATTTAGACATATCTACCATACATACAAAAGAAATATACTTTTGTTTTTAAATCAAAGTTCATGCCTAGTAGTTAGTTAATGAAAAATCTAAGATGCTAGTTGAATACACTAAAATTCAAAATAAACCCAGAAGAATTATTAACCGTTATTGTCTTGAACTATTTAAGTCAACATCTATTGGCTAAGATCAAACTCTATTTATGGATATGGGTTACACCTCTTCTTTTTTGTCTGAAGGTGCTTACACAACACTGTACTACTCTATTTTCATTACCTTTAAAATGTCAAATAGTGGGAAAACAATTCAATTTTTTTTGGTATCTAGAGTTCATGACCAACACACCTTTTTTTTCACCACACACACACACATTATTCCATGCCCCTATGAAGATGTCTATAAGATATTAAGTCAACAAAAATGTTTGAGGATGATTTATTAGTTGTATCTAACACATACAATGCTTGAGCTAAGGGACGTATGGTTGTAATTTTCTATGGCACAACATTCCATCAATTTATCATACGAATGATCTACTCAACCATTAATTTCTAGAGTAAACCCAATGGATGGTTGTAAACTGTGATGGGCACAACAAAAATCACACTAGCAATTCCAAAAACAATAAATTAAATGAGGAAACTACCCAACGACTAGTAATGGGTATTTAGTGCTATGTGAAAATTGAAGATGTTGCGAAGAATATGAACACAAAACTATTTTCAACAATAGAAAGAACTCAACAATAGTAATGGTAACTGGAGACCAAGCAAAATAACAAGATTTGAAATGCTAGTGAGGCATATAGCTCCTCGCTCACAACAATCAGCAATTAAATATACCATGAATAATCCAACATGCAGAGTACATAAGTTATGATGCCATTCATGGATGCAACTAGTGCTCCAACAACACACATGAATACATAGAAAAAATCAATGGAAGGAACCAAGAACATAGTAATTAATCAACCACAAAGAATGTAAATGCACCATAGACAAATATTTTTTTAACTCTAGAAACCTAAATGGAAAAACCAACATTCATTGGGAATTGATTATTATTTAGGAAATTATTACAAAGGGGAGCTATGCAATCTCAAATGAGATTCTAATACATTCTTACTCACTAGTTATATTTTGCAAATGGCTTTGGCTCATGAACAATCTTCTACTTTTGTCTAGAGTCGATCAATAGCTTCTCAACCTTTGATCTTCAAGAAAATTTCCTCTTCAAGCTCTCCTCCTTTGATACTACCCTTATTCTTCCCAAGCTTCAATTATCCCTTATTTGTCATCTTCCTTTCCATTAGACAAGAATTCCATTTAATAGAACTACCCTAGAATTCCAACTATCAAGGTGATTCATTTCATCTTCTTCAGGCCTTTTATACTTTCATCTTCAATTTGATTGTTGATTTCAAACTTTTACAAAATTTAAATTTGAAAAGTTTGGATGATGTGTTTATTTCATATTCATTTCAAATCACATCTCCTCATCCACACGATTTTGGCCCCTGAAAACTTCAACTCAAAAATGCAACATGTTGTGTTCTTTTCCAACACCCTCTATGGATTCTTAACCATTCATTAAAGGTGAGTGTTCTTACTCACCTTTTGCATTTATTTGGATAGTTTGTAGCACTTTTGATCCAGGTGGATATCAATGGCCACCCACCTCTTCCAAATGGCTCGCATATAGTTTTCATCTTAACAGTTTTCTTCTAGCTTTTCGGGTCCTAAACTTCTAGGGCAGTTTTGAGGCCCTAAACAACATTTTTTGGGCTCGCCACAGTCACATTGCAGACATAGTCAAAGTGTGACGACAACATGTGTATTCCTCGAACACATTTTTACAACGATCTATAGTGCACCTAAAACAGAGATCGTATGGAAAATTTACAACCCCGGGAAGTTGATGTACCAACTTACCCCATTGGAACCCACATGACTTTTGGTGCTTCATCTCCTAGGATTAGGTTTCTGGATGTATAGGGTTTTACAATTACTTCTTGATGCTAAATAGTCTAGGATGCCTCATTGTAATGTGCTCATGTGAATGTGTGTAGCCATCACATCTCTTCTCAGAGATTATCTACCACCATTCAAGCAAGATTGTTTCATTCTGCATTTTACAATTTCAACAGATTTCTTTATTGAATAGAAGTTCAGTTTCACTATATGTATGTTATTATACTTTGTATATATGTGTTAATTTTATAGATCTGTGTTTCATTTCATTCCGCTCATAAATCCAGATCAACGGTATTCGAGCGGTATGATCTTCATTTGTTTCACTGTGCATTTCCACAATGAGGTCAAGGTATAAGTAGTTGAGACTCGAACCAATTGATCCTTTCCAAGATTGGCCTCACCAAAACTGATGACCACCAATGGGGGAAGAAAAGAGATATTATGGGGTAGGAGATCCCTTTAAACTGATGCTTGAGGAATCCCTCGCATGATAGAGGAACAAGATGATGGATAAATTTTCACAATTCCTTCGACAACTACCAACATGTGACACATCTTCCTCTAGCGGAGGTGTCACCCCCTTTAAGGTACATATCAATTTTGATATTCCTATATTTTAAGTTCAAATAGATGCAAATGTTGTAGAAAAATGGTTAAACCTTCTAGAAAGGTATTTTTCTATCCATAAATTTTTCGATAGAGAAAATATTATATTTCCACTCCTTAAGGCCATCCCCCATGTCAAATATTAGTGGTAGACTTTTTGTGAGAAAAAGGAAACAAAGGAATCTACATTCTTTATAGTCTCACCCACTTGGGTTTCTTTTAGGGATGTTATTAAGGAACAATACTACCCTATTGGAAGTTATGATGACTTATATACAAGATGGACCACATTGTGGTAGGAAAGGGACCAAACAGTGCCAAAGTTCACCAATGTCTTCCATACCTTGTGCACCGATATGGGTATCAAATAATCTGAGAGGCATATGGTGCTCAAGTACCACAAAGGTTTGCATAAATACATCCAGAAAAAAATGGAGTTTCTGGACATCTCACCCTTAGACACGACCTGTAGATATGTTGTCAAAATCAAGCATAAGCTTAAAGAAAAGGCACAGTAGTTTGGGTTTGCGAACCCCTCACAACAGAAGAAAGGAAAAGGAGGCCCCAACCTATAGAAGAAAGGAAATAACAAGGATGGACAACCTTAGAAAAATCATTCTAATATGAAAACAAGGAAGGACAAAGGGAAGACAAAGAAGTCATTGGTGGCCGAGGTGAAATCCTCTGAATCAGATGTGGGCTCTGAATATGAGTCAGAACTAGAAAAAGGGAGACAAATCATTGATGCATAACCTAGTGCTAATGTTTCTACCACCAAGGTCCATGCCAGTGAACCTGATGAACCAGAGGAAGGTGAGCGCCTCCTTCATTCACAGATGTGGGTGAAGGGTACTTTGTTTCACTCCATTGTTTATAGTGATAGCCAAAAGAACCTCATATTAGCGGAGGTCATTAAGCAGTTGGATCGTTTGACAACACCACACCCACATTCGTACACCATCGGATGGCTCTACTAAGGGAGCGATATCTGCATCAGCCAACAGTGTCTCCTACCCTACGACATCAATCCCTTCAAAGATGAGGTATTCTTTGATGTATCCCACCTTAAATTTTGTGATGTTCTTTTGGGCCAACATTATTTATGGAAACATCATGCTGTATATGATTTTTGGCCTCGTAGTGTTATTATTACTTTGGACAGGAAATCATATAGGATACTTGAGGTAGTCCCACCTACTACCATTTCCTTGATCTTTGCCAAATAATGCAGGAAGGTCATCTCTTAGATAGGGAAGTTTGACTTCTTCATTATTCATGCTCAAAGTGAGCGGAAGGTTGCAGCCACATCTATGGCCTCTGCGGAAGGTCTCTCCATGAAGAAAAATCAAGTGGATAAGGATGTGGAATAATACAAAGACATATTCTCCTCGCCCACTGGGGTACCTCTGCAATGTCAGGTCAAGCAATCAACTGACTTGAACCTCAATGCACCACTACCCAATGGGCTAGTCTATCATCACTCTCTGTCATAAAAATAGGAAATCAAGGACCAAATCCAAGAGCTAGTTGAAAAGGGGCACATTTGACCAATATCATCACCTTGTGGAAGTGCAATTGTGCTTGTGCAGAAGAAAGACGAGACCTAATGACTCTGCATTGATTACCAGGCCCTAAATAAAATCATAGTCAGGAACTAATACTCAATTCCCATAATTGACGATCTCCTTGACCAAATCAAGGGGGCTAAATAATCCAGTAAGATTGATATGAAGTCCGGATACCACTAGGTCCCAATAGAGAAAAACGATGTATGGAAGACTAACTTCAAGTCCAAAGAAGGTATTTTTGAATGGTTGGTCATGCCCTTTGGACTGACAAATTCCCCAAAAAATTTCATGAGTATGATGGACGATATCTTGTGGCCTTTCACTAATTATTTTGTGGTGGTTTATTTGGATGACATCCTCATCTTCAGCAAGAGTTGGGTGGAACACTTGCAACATATTCAGTAGGTTCTACATACTCTATGACAACAAAAGATATATGCAAATTTGGAAAAATTCTCCTTCAGCATGAACAAGGTCTAGTACCTAGGCTACATTGTTGATTAGCATGGGGGTGTATGTCGATCCAACCAAGATCCAGGTCATCCATGATTGGCCAGCCCCGACCACACTCACTAAGCTTCAGAGCTTCTTAGGTCTTGCTAAATTCTATTGCAGGTTCATGTTAGGATTCTCCCACATTGCATGGGACCTTAGCCAAGTGACCGAGGGTTGTGGCAAGGAAACATTCGTGTGGGGCTAGTCGCAATAGAAAGCATTCAATGATTTGAAGAAGTGCTTGTGCTCAACACTAGTGCTCTCATTACCTGACCTGCGATAACCTTTTGAGATTAAGATAGATGCTTTATACTATGTTGTTGGCACCGTTCTCACTCAACATGGACATTATGTGGCCTATAACAGCGAGACACTATCAGATGTTGTCCATAAGTACCCCAATTACATCAAATAAATGTACTCCATTGTACAAGCATGTCACCAATGGAAGAATTACATTCTTGGGAAGGAGGCATTCATCCACAGTGATCATAAGCCTTTGCAGTTCATGCAGACACAAGACAATTTATAGAATGACCTCCATCAGAAGTGGTCCACATACTTGCAGTAGTTCCATCTCAACATCAAGTATAATATGGGGAGCACCAACCACGTCGTTGACTGCCTCAATTGACCTCTAGTTGTAGCACTAACCATGCTGCTATACTCCTGTGGACATGAGACCTTCAAATGGACCAAAATATATGAGAGAGATCCTGACTTCATCACTACCTACCATATGTTGAGTACAAACACAACTGTCACTAATTTCCATCTTCAAGATGGGTTTTTGTGCTATCTAGGCCATCTCTATGTCCCATCAAGCAAGCGAGTGAAGATGATTTGGGAATCTCACTACATTTGGATGGAAGGACAGTTTGGCATAGAAATGATAGTGGAAATGATACAACAACATTTCAATTGGCTGAAACTTTGATAGGATGTCAGCAAGTATATCAGGTCCTACATGACCTGCACCATTTCCAAACCATCCATTAAGAAAAGAAGGCATGTACACTCCTTTTCCTACTCCCAACAGACCCTGGGAATCCATCTCGATGAACTACATGTCGGGCCTTCCTTCAACCAAGTAGGAAAGTGACTTTATTTCTGTGGTTGTTGATCAATTTTACAAGATGGTGATTCTAGTTGCCTACAAGAAGAGCCTCACAGTGGAGGCCACTGCCAAGATATTCTTTGAGCAAGTGTGGGTACATTTTGGGATATCGCAAACTATCATATCATATCGGGAAATTCAGTTCCTCAACACATTCTAGTCAAGCCTATGGTCACGACTGGACACCTGCAAGCTCACCAAATCCATGACCTTCCACCCCCAAATGGATGGCCAAATCGAGGTCATCAATAGGATGATCGTGCATATATTGCACATGAACAATTCCAAGAATCCATTCACATGGGATGAGAGTCTTCCCTATGTTCAACATAGTTACAACAGAGCCATACATAGCTCAACCAGACACAACCCCTTCCAGGTAGGGTTGGGATTTTAACCATTGGGTCCCATGGATTTTGCACTACCCCTTGCGTCCACACAGGTAGAATCGTCCCATGCCCAAACTGAAGCTAACAAAGCCACCCAGTTCATTGAATGAATCGAACACATCCTCCAACAGGTTTGGGATATTTTGCAGAAGTCCAATGCCAAGTACAAGCAACGTCATGATCAACATCGGGTGCCACACAAGTTTCAGGTGGGAGATAAATTTTGGTTGCATTTGTAGAAATGACACCTTACAGGATCCCATAAAAATCCTCATCCACTCTAATATGGACCTTACACCATCACCAAGGATGTGGATGACAATGATTTTGAGCTCAACATTCCCCCCTTCCTTGGCTTTCACATTGTGTTTAATGTGGACCTCCTTCGGCCATACTTTCCACCATTATTGGACACCTCATAGATAGAAGAATAGTTGATACTGACAGATATCAACCCTAACTGCATGGAACATGAATCCACTGATCAGATCATGGAAACATAGGTCAAGGGTACTCACCAACAGAAGCTTCAACTTTATCATGTTGTCAAAGCGAGGCAACTCCTGCACCTAGCTAAGTGGCTCACTCGGGGCCAAATTCAACAGAAATTTCCTCATATGATGGGGGAACTCAATGCAATGGAGAAAATTTATTCCTAAGGGGGGAGGATTGATATAAGTGGATATTGGTGGCTACCCACCTCTTCCAACTGGCTCACATGCAGTTTCCATTTTGACAATTGTTTTCTAGCTTTTCGTGTCCTAAACTTCTGGGGTTGTTTTGAGGCCCTAAAATACATTTTTTTGGCTCGCCATAGTAACAATGTAGATAAAGTCAAAGTGTTATGACAACATACGTAGTCCTCGGATACAAATTTCCAATGGGATATCGTGCACCTAAAATGGAGATCGTATGCAAAAGTTACGACCCCAGGAAGTTGATGTACTAACTTACCCCATCGGGGCCCACATGAATTTTGGAACTTCATCTCCTAGGCTTAGGTTTTTGGATGTCTAGGGATTTTTGATTACTTCTTGATGATAAAAAGGTTGGGAGGATTCATTTTAATGTGCTCAGGTAAATGCGCATAGCCTCCACATCTCTTCTCAGAGATTAGCTACCACCATTCGAGCAAGATTGTTTCATTTTGTATTTTACAGTTTCAACAAATTTCTTTATTGAATAGAAGTTAAGTTTCATTTTATCTCTGTTATTGTTCTCTATATATCTATGTTAATGTTAGATATATGTGTTTCATTTCGGTCTGCTCATAAATCTGGATCAACTTCCAATACCATGAGAAACTAGTGGCTATCTCTTCAACTCTTTGATATTTGGTGCAGTCCTTTGATGTTGCATCTCCATATCTTATTCCACTCAATGTCAAAGCATTGTGGACTTATTTCTCCAGATGAGGGTTACTATATTTGAGTCTTCTTCTCCCACCTTAGGAATGGTTCTTTGATTGTGATTTTTAGCTTGTTTTCTTGGTCCCCCAAGTATTGGTGTAGTTGTAGTGGGTATAAACATTTGTTTGGCTTCCATCTTTCAAGATTCTACAAGTATATTGGATCAATGTCTTTCTACCCACTCCTTTTTCTCCTCAAAGTGCTACAACTGCTTCAAGGTTATAGATTCACTATGATACCATATGATCCATAAATGAGGGAAATATTGCCCACATGTCTTGCCAACACAAATCTCTATGGAAATAAATAATTGGTTCTTTGTTGTTGATGCAATTTTGAGTGAAAAACTTATCAAATACCAATCATCAATATGGTCACATAAGAGGATGGATTTGTTTCAAAGTTGGTACTTTACTTAGCTACTTTCTTGCAATTACTATTCAATAGAAAAAGATCTATTCAACAAAGGAACCCCAAATCTTAATTGATTATTTGTCTTATAACACATCCAAAACAAGATCTAAAATTAAAAACTTCAATTCATATTTGCTAATTGAAGGTAAATTCTTCTCTTGTAATGTGCCTGCTCAACACTAGTAATTATTCATATGCTTGCAACTCCATTTATACATATCTCCCATACATACAAAACACATATATTTCTTCTTTAAATCAAAGTTCGTGCCCGACAATTAGTTAATGAAACATTTGAGATGTTAGTCGAATACACAGATTAAAAAAAAATTAACCTCTATTGTATTGAACTGCTATTGGTTGATATCAAACTCTATTTATGGACATGTGTTACACTACTTATTTATTGTTTGAAAGTGCTTACAAAGCAATGTACTACTTTGTTTTCATTTCCAACAAAATGTCAAATAGTGGGAAAACAATTGAAACTTTGTTTGTATTAAGAGTTCTTAAACAACACTACTTTTTTTCTTTTCACCATACATATACTATGTAATTCTATGACACCTAATATAAATCAATGCACTCCCTCAATCATATATTTGTCCCTTCAATATTATAGTGAAGTAGCAAGCAAGATGCAAACAATTCCTTCTTTCTATTCCTTTCGCCACAACATTGATGAATTAAATACACACGTGTGTGTGCATGTGCACACACGCACACACACGGGTGTGATTGTGCATGTGCACATGCGCATGTGTGTGTGTGCACACACACAAACACACACACACACACACACACACACACACACACACACACACGCACACATATTATTCCATGACTTGTAATAGAGTAAGTCAACAAGATTGTTTGAGGATGATTTATTGGTTGTATCTAATACATACACCACCTGAGATGAGGGGTGGATGGTTGTAGCTTGCTATGGAACAACAAAATCCATCAATTTATCATGCCAATGATGCACTCAACCATTAATTTCAAGAATAAACCCAATGGATGGTCATAAAATGTGGTTGATAAAAAAAAACTCACACCAACAATTCCACAAAGAATAAATTAAATAAGGAAACAACTCATTGACTAGCAGTGGGTATTTGGTTCTATGAGAAATTTGAACAATTTTCTAAGAGGGTGAACACAACACTCTTTTCAATAGTAGATTAAGAAAATCACCAACAATAATGGTAAATAGAGACCAAGAAAATAACAAGAATGAAAATGTTTGTAAGGAATATTTTATCACTAACAACAATTTATCAATTAAATACACCTTCAATAATCCAACATATAGAGTATAAAAGTTATGATGGAAATATAGGCTATAGTTATTGCTCCATGAATACACATGAATATGTGAAACAAATTAATGAAAGGAACCAAGTACATAGAAATTAATCAAACATTGAGAACTTAAATGCACCACATATAGAAATTATTTGTACTATGGAAACCTAATTGGAAAACCAATATTCATTGGAATTTGATTATTTCTCAAGATATTATTACAAAGGGGATATATGCACTCTCAAATGAGATCATGATGCATTCTTGCTCACTAGCAGTATTGTTCGGATGGATTTGAATCATGGAAAATATTCTAGTCATTCGTGGACAATCTCAATGACTTCTTATCTTTCGATTTGTAAGCATATTTCCTCTTTGAGCTATTCTCCCCTACTGCTACCCTTTCTCTTCCCAAGATTCAATTTCCCCTTCTTTGTTGGCTTTCATTTCATTGATAAATCATTCTATTTAATACAAATTCTCCAGAATTCCAACCATCAAGGTGATTCGTTTCACATTCTTGAGGCCCTTTGTATTTTTGTCTTCAAGTTGATTACTCATTTCAAACTTTTGGAAAAAATAAATTCACAAATTTGGATGAAGGGTTTAATTCGGATCCATTTTGGATAAGAAATGGAGTCTCAAATTATCATTTGTATAATGTAAAGAGCCTTGGTGTATACTTATTCCTATTATCCTTAGTATGTTCTTCTCATCTTGA